>PVIJ01015287.1:0-37051 GCA_004024925.1 Scalopus aquaticus
GGGGGGGAGGAAGGAGCCGGAGGGAGGGAAGGGAAAGGGCACAAAATGGAATAGAAAAGAACACAAGGGACCATGGAGATGGATCACGGGTGAATTGGTGGTGGGCTACCCAAGGGGAATGCAAAATGTAAAAGACATAAATAACAATAAAAATATATATTATAAAAAAAAAAAGAAAAAAAAAAGATGATAAGTCTTCTTCACTTGAGAAGTGATACTTTTCTTCTGGTTGCCAAATGTCACTTCCCCACAAATAGAGCAGAAATTGGCCAAGCTATTAACGCATTTTTGAGGCATTACTGTTCTGTATTGTGCCTAAATGGATAAAATAAGAACAGTTCTCTGGAAAAGTAGCTTCAACTGTCTCACAAAAAGTCTGAAATATTTTCAATGGTCAACCCTTTCCCACAGGGCTTTCTATAGTGCACTGCTGACATCAGCTTACTTCAGCAGCCGCCTGGCAGTCGTATTGCATTACATCAGAAAATGATGCAATCAACTCTGAATGATGTGTGCATGATGGTATTATGCAATGTGATGCAATATGACATCATTCTAGGCTGATTTAGCATGTTGTTGAATTCCTACTGGATAAATTTACAGAGTGAAACATATAAAATGAATTATATGAAATATCTTCAAAATGAGAGCTAATAAAAATTTTTCAGTGTTATATTCATGTTCAGCACACCAAGATACTACAGATCAGGGCCTTTTTAAGTCAGTAATGATCTCACTGTTGACCAGTGTAATTGTTTCGGCTAGGATTTCCAATATTATGTTGAACAATAGTTGTGAGAGTGGACATCTTTGTCATGTTCCTGATATTAAAGGAAATATTTGCATCTTTTCACCTTTAACTATGATGTTGGCTGAGAGTTTGTCATATATGGCTTTTATAATGTTTGGATAAGATTCATTTTTCACATTTTATTGAAGGTTTTTATCAGTAGATGTTGAATCTCGTTAGATGCATTTTGCTCATCTATTTATATGCTCATGTGATTTTTATCTTTCCTTTTGTTAATCTTGTGAATTACATGATTGATTTGCATATATTGAAATAGCCTTACATCCTTGGAATGTAATTTTACTTGGTCATACTGGATTATTCTATTGATAAGTTTCTTTATTGGGTTTGCTAAAATTTGGTTGAGGATTTTTGTACCTATGTTCATCAGGGATATTTATAATTTATTTTTGTACTGCCTTTGTTTGGTTTCAGGATTAGTGTAATTTTGGCCTCATAGAATAAGTTAGGGAGTTTTCCACACTCTTTGATTTTCTTGAAAAGATTGAGTAGGATAGGTTTTCAGTCCTCTACAAAGATTTCACTGGAGAAGACATCTGGAACTGGGTCTTTGTTCTTTGACAGATTTTTATTAATGTTTCCATTTTTATATATTATCCTTTTCATTTTGATTCACTCTTGGAAGTTTCTGTGAATTGAACAATTTGTTCATTTCTTCTATGTTGTCCAATTTGTTTCCACAAGATATTTTTTGTACTTAAAGTCCTATGTATTTCTGCAGCATCTGTGATAATTTTTCCTCTTTCACTTCTGATTTTATTTATTTGAACTTTCTTTCGTCTTTTCATTATACACCTAACTAAGGTCTTGTCAATTTTGACTTTTTAAAATAATCAGTATCTGGTTTCATTGATCTTTTGGACTATAATTTTTGCTTTTATTTCACTTATTTATGTTTTATTTTTGTTATTACTTTTCTTCTATTGATTTTTGGGTAAGTTTATGTTCTTCTTTCTCTGTTGCCTTCAGCCAAAGAGTTATGCTGTTTAGTTGAGATATTTCTTTTCTTTTTTTTTATGTGACCCTGTATTGCTATGAACTTCCCAAACAGTACTGCTCTTAGAGCATCTCACAGAGAGTGGTTGCTAATCTCTCCATTTTCACTAGTCTCTAGATACCTTTTGTTACATTCTTTGATTTCTTCTTTGACCTAGTTATTGCACAGAAGTATTTTTTTTTTGTCTCCACATGTTGTGTTTTATCTGGGATTTTTAATGTAGTTAATTCTTAGCTTTTCATCATTGTGATCTTTGAAGTCCCTTAATATGATTTCTATTTTCATATATTTTATGAAATATATGTGCTACATTATATGATCTATTGTTGAGAATGTTCCATTTTCTCTTGAAAAGAAAGTATATTGATTTATTTTTAGTTTGGGAAGCCTCGATCCATCTGGTCCAACATTTCAGTTACTTCTTTTTTCTATTGCTAATTTTCTCTCTGGATGATCTATCCCTTCATGAGTGTTGAGGTCTCTGAAAATAATTGTATTTTTGTCAATATGTGCTTCATTAATAGGTTCTTTTTATAATTACATGTAGCTAAGTTAGGTGCATAAATACTAACAACAGCTTAATAATTATATTGTATCCATGTTTGTCTCTAATTATCTTTTTTTAACTGAAAATCTATTTAACTGATATGAGAATAACAGTTCCTTCTTTTCTCTATATATGTTTTAGCTTGTAAAATAGTGCTCCACTTTATTATACTTTGTTTATTTTTGTCATTCAGATTTATATGAGTTTCCTGTACACAAAGTATAGATGGCTGATACTTTTTTGATCCACTTTGTTACTCTGTGCCTTTTAACTAGTGAGTTCAGGCCATTCACATTTAGCATGATTATTGATATAGAGTTTATTCTCAGTCATTTTGTTGTCTGATTTTTTATTGTTTGATTTTTCTGTTGTTTCTTTTTCCATTCCTTTCTCTATGCTCTTTCTATATGGTGTTCTTTAGTGATTCTTCCAGTTTCTTTGTTTCTTAATCTGTGAGCTGCTTTTCTGGATTTTTAGTTATTTGTTACCATAGGGGTTTTACTTAAACTACTGTCTTAAGTTCCTTATTAGCCAGTGTCTGCTCTCCAACTTTTAACAAAACAGCCTTCTGTACATTTCTTCCACACACTAGGGTTTTGTTATTAACTTATAATATTATTGTTCATGCTTCTGTATTCCTACTGCCATTTAACTTAAAATTTTACATCTCTTTTTTATTATTTTCTTGTAGAAGATCTATGTTTCTTGTAGGACAGGTCTTATAGGGATAAAATCTATTAGCTTTTGTTTGTCTAGGAAAGTTTTTGTTTCACTTTCATATTTGAATAATAATTTTCAGGGTAGAGTATTCTTGGTTGGGAGTTTTTATTTTACAAGATTGCAAACACATTTTTCCAATCTCTTCTTGTATGGAGTGTACCTAGGGTGAATTCCAAGGAAATACTAATTTGAGTGTCTTTTTATGTTATTTCCTTTTTCCTTCCTTCCTGTATTTTTTTCCTTGCCTTTGATATTTCATCATTTAACAATGATGTGCCTTGATGTAGGTTGTTTAGAAATTTGTTTTTCTCTTTCCTTCCTGAGCAACCATACTTAATTCATTCATCAGTTTTGGGGAATTGTCAGTTATTATTTCTTTGAATAAGATCTCTGCTTTCTTCTGTCCTACTTCACCTTTAGTTATATACATTATCTTTGTTTCCCCTTTTAATTGAGTTTAATATTTCTCATATTATTTCCTCATATTTCCTATATCCTGTTTCTCTATTTCTAGTTGTGTGACTTGTACATTTGTGTCTTCTATTTCTGAGATTCTTTCTTCTGTCAGTTCTATTTAAAGCCCTCTCTATATTTGTCTTAATTTCATTCAAAGTCCCTTTCTTCTGTTTTTTTTTTTAATATTTTCAATTTCTGGCAAATAACTCTTTTTGTTCCTGCATCTCCTTTCTAGGATATTGCACTTACTTATCTGCCATTGACTGACCTTCCACTAGCTCATTTACATTTTAATTTTTAAGTTTTTTGATATGTCATTTACATTTTTATTCTTTATGTTCTGTCCCATAACTTCTGTCTTCTCATTTTGCTTTTCCAGTTTGTGCTCATGGTTCCTTGCTTCCTATGTATGTGCCTGGTCTGTTTGATTTGTGTGTGTGTGTGTGTGTGTGTGTTTAGGAGATCAGAGATTTTGCTTCTTAATTTCTCTCTTTAATTTATCTGGGCATTAGGTAGGGGCAGTAGTGGAGTCTGGAGCTTAAATACTTGATCTCAGCTTGAAAAGAAAAACTGATCCTCTCCTCAGTCTCTCCAAAGTAAGTTCTATTCAGCACTTCAGTTATATTAATTTCCCAACTCATCTCCCTTCTGATTTGTTTCTGTCATGAGTTGTGATCTATGAAGCTTGAGTCTCAAGGTAAGGGGAGTTATATCTGATCCACAAAGCTCACACCTGGGATTCAGCTGAGTTTGACAAGCAAGAGATATCTGAGCAGGGCCTGTGCCCTCTTTTCTGTCTATGGTGTCAAATAAAGACCATCTCTGACCTACAACGATAGCTACACAACCTCTGAGGAGTGAACGGTGCAAGTTCTACATGTTGTTTGATACTTTCCAAGGGTTTATTGAATTATCTCACTAGTCCTTTCAACTGCTTTTGGACCTGCAATGGACCTACACTATCTTTGCCTACTGTCTCTTTATATTCTTCAGGAAGGAGCTTTTCTTACACACTCAGGTTGTGGAATTCCTGGTGTCCCAGTTCAGACCTGCACCTTTGACATTTCCAATGTTCCAGCTCAGATCTATAATTGCATGTAGGCAAATTTCCCCAAGAAAATCCATTCTGTTATGGAGAGACCCATGATGACTTGACTGACCAATCCACAGTCTCTTTTGACTGGATTATCTCCTGCTCAAACTTCACTTCATCTTTCTCCTTCCCCTCTGTAGAGCTTCCCCTCTGTAGAATTCATCGAGTTCTCCATGAGAAAGTACTGGGAGCTGTGTGGGACATTTTGATTTTTCCTTTGAGCAAATGTCATTTGCTATAGTATTTTCAAGGTAGTAGGTGATGCCAACCTCTGTATTCCGCCATATTATGGTTGGAATCTATATTAAATTTGTGTAGTTTTTTTTTTTATATTTTAACAACAAATATAATCAATCTATAACTTATGCAAAGTAAAACGAATGACTGCTCAGAGTTTAAATTTTGCTTTTCTACTCAGTAGTTGCTGAGTAAGATTTAGATGTAAAAAAACCTTAATTTTTTTGTACAAGTTCAAAAATCATGTAAGTTTCAATTCATGATTTTTTTCCTTTGTTTTCAGTGAAATGGCATTTACATTTTAACATACTAGAAAAATAATGTACAAACCAGGACTCCCTGGTGGCACAAGGTGCTAAGTTTCAATACTCTCAAGCTATCAACAGCTACTGCAGCTCAATCCCTGGCCAGGGAGCTAATCCACATGGCACAGCAGACCCCTCCTATCTCAGTCTCTGTTCCCCTCAGCAGTGTATTTCAGTAGATCCGCCTGTTCTTCCCACTCTGTCTCTGGTGAATCCTCTCACTCCCCACATCTCTGGCCTATATGCATAAATAAATAAAATAAATATTTAAATAATAATAATGTACAAACCATCAAAAATGTGATTCATATATGGTTTACACTAACTTTTCATGTTGTCATTTGCTATAATGCATTCATATAATTATTCTGTTACTGCAGATCACACCAAATGAGATCACAAGTGTGTCTATCTGACAGTACTTTTGAGAGAATAAGGTACACTATTTGCCACCTCCAAATGTCCTTTTGGCAAGCCATTTAATTAATGGGAGGAGATCTGAACGTTGAGTGGAAGTTGTTTTTTATATTTATCTGTGAACTCCTCTCTGTAAGGACCTTTCCAAAGAAAAACTGTTCTCTATCTTGGTATCATTTCATAGAGATAAAAGTTAGTTTCTCCATTTTGCTCAACTGAACAATTATAGGAGACACTAAATGCATAAGAAAGGGAAACCATTAATGTTGCCATGGGAACATGGCAATGGGTCCACATGACCAATGGGGAGGGAGTTATTGAGTTACTGAGTTATTGAAAATGAGTTATTCTGCATTCCAAGGAATGCAGAAACAGGGCAAACAAAACCAGGCAGAACACTTCCTGTATGGAATGTCCACCAAAACCTGATGTCCCAACAGATAACAACCAACAGAGAATGACTTTCTCAATCATGAAAAAGTCTGCAAAAAACAAGTTTTTAAATAGAGGCCCAAACCCTTCTTCTTTGCAGACATCTCCCATTTTTGCCCCTGTTCCTTTTCAAGGTAATCCATAAATCTTCCTTTTCAGTTCTCCACTCTGTCTCTAGTGAATTCTTCCACCCCTACACTTCTGGCCAGCATGTGATATTAGATTGCAACTATCTCCTTTTATGTTATCAAGTGAGAAGGCAGAACATAAACTTGCACATATTCTGTTTGCTGTATATTCCCTAAGGTTAATTTGTCATAGGCCACAATCCAAATGTGTCCTGTGTTTTCTATGGAAACGATTCTCCAGAGAACACTAGGTATAGTTGTGCTAGGCAAGGTTTTATAAGAGACTCATGCAGGAGGGACACCAGTGCCAGAAAGGATTCTTAAAGGGAGTTAGGGGGTGATATTAAGGGTAGGTCCATGAGGCAGGGTATTGAAGAACAGTATCATAGCTTATTCAGTGTGTGCTCTGTCCAGGCATGTGAAAACTGAAGATACACTCTAATTGTGTATTCAGGTATTCAGCCTTCTCCCTCCAGGAAATTGTGAGATAATCATTTGTCAGGATCTAATGCTTTTCATCCAGCCTGGAAGTTTATGGTCAGTGTGGTGAGCCAAATTGTTAAGACAGGTTTCTTAAATCCATGATTTAGTCTACCTGTTCAAACAAGACTGGCTTGTAATTTCTATTACATAATCTGTCTCAAATTATTTAGCCTATTTTCCTCTAACCCTCTTGGTCTTAGCTAAGCTTTTTTATGATGGCCTCTAAAGCCACATGAGTGAGTTACTCAGTCATGTTTGGTCTCTCCTATGTATACTAGGAGGTATTAATTGAACTTGAAGAATAGCTGTAGACTTTTAGTCATGAACTTAATGTAGTATACACAGATCCTGATTTATAAAGATGTACACCTAAAACTTATAAAATGTTATAAAGCAGTGCTATTTCAATTAAAAATATTATTGACATTCCCTTCAATGGCAGAGGATACTTTGCAGTTATTGTTGTTGTTTTTATTTTTCCCCAACTGGATATTTATAAAAACCTTATAAAAGAAAACCTCTGGACTCTGTTTTTTCCACAGGAAATTACTAGGAAATGAGTTTAGAAAGTTAGATGGTGACCAGACTGACATATTTTTATGACAATTTGAACATCGATTTGAACATTACTATGTGAAAAGCTGACATATTTTGAGCTCACATGAAACCTGAGCCAGCACAGTAGAAAAATTATTTTGTTTTATTTGAGTTGGTTCCATGACATTTGGACTGAGGCAAAAGGTAATTGTTCCCGATACATTCATCTATATTTGGGTACTTAGGATTTTCCATTACGTGGATACTGTAAATAGTGCCACGATGAACATGGGAGTGCATGTTTCCCTTTGAATTATTGTTTTTGTATTCTTCAGGTAGATACCTAGGAGCGAAATTGCTGGGCTATATGGAAGATCCATTATATAATGTGTAAGTGGGCTCCATTTTTCCCATACCATCACCAACACTTGTTGTTTCTGGTCTTTTTTATATGAGCTATTCTCACAGCAATGAGATAGTATCTCAATTATTTGATTTGGATTTTTCTGATGATTAGTGATGATGAACATTTTTCATGTGCTTGCTGGCTATCTCTATGCCTTCTTTGTATATGTTCCTATTTTTACCCATATTTTGATTGGGTTATTTGTATACTTTTTGTTGAGTTATATGAGTTCTTTGTAAATTTTTATATCAGCCCCCTGTCAGATATATGATGTGGAATATATATTTTCTCCCATTCAAGAGGGTGTCATTTTTAGTTTATATGTGTGTGTGTGTATACAAATACACAATAGAATACTACTCAGCTATCATAAAAGATAAACTCTACCATTTACAGCAAAATGGATGGAGATGGAGGGGGTTATGATGAGTGAAACAAGTCAGAGGGAGACAAATACCAGACAATTCAATTCATATGTGAATTATAGAGGAACCAAAGTGTCAGATAAAGCTAAACTAATAACTAATGTTGGAAAGCTGACTATAGAACTGAGGCAGAAGGAGGAGCAAGAGCATGTTAGGGAGTACAGTTGACTGTGGGTGCATTGTTGGTAGGTGCAATGTGGTCCCCTCTGGGGGAGATCCTATATTACTAATATACAAACAATGTTGTAGCAAATTAATTTAATTATTAATTAAATTAAAATTAATTTAAATTAATCTAAATTAATTTAAAAATATTTTTTAAAGATTTATTTATTTATACATACAAGCTGGAGTACAGGCAGCCAGAGGCGTGGGGCGGCGAGAGGGTTCACCAGAGACAGAGTAGGGAGTAGAACAGGCAGATCAGAAATACACTGCTGAGGGGAGCAGCGGGAGAGGCAGGAGAGGTCTGCCGCACCATATGGGATTCTCCCTGGCCGGGCGTCGAACTCGCATTGCTGCTGCCGACAGCTCCACTGCGCAGTGCGCAACCACTGCACCACCAGGAAGGCCCTAAAAATTAATATTTTTAAAGGGTAACTGTTTCTTAAAATAATGTTTGCAAACCCAGCAGGCGAATAGATATCTTGGTCATAAGGATTGAAGACTGTGGATTTTGGCAGAGGTTAGAATTAGTAACAGATTAGATTATGTATACCAAGAATAGTTAACACTAATTAACTCTTTAACCACTTACCTCTTCCTCCTCTTTCTTCCTATAAACCTCCAATATGTCCCCATTCTGGGAGAAAATTTTAAGTTTTTGCCTGAAACTTTATACCCTGAATTGCAATTCTTTAATCCCAAATAAATACTTGATTGCCTCTCATTTTAGTTACCAATCTACGCTGTCGATCTAGACACTATTGTTAAGTTAATTTTTAGGTTGGAAATGGAGACCAAGAAAAATGGTTTTGGAGGAGAGTAAAATGATCAGACCTATGGTTTAGGAATATAGCTGTGACTATCACATGCAAAGGTTGATGACAGCATTTGGAGCCTGTTGCAAAAAGCTAGACAAAAGATAATGTGGGACTCCTCTGTCTCTGAAAATAGAAGTCTGAGAATACAAAAATACTATGAGTTTAAAAGCTGTAATGGAGATCAAATTCATGGGCTTAAAGATTAAGATTTGAATTATTAAAAAGGACAAAGATGATTTAAGATGACATCAAGATGTTTACTTTGCAATAATGGATAAAATTTCATAGGGTTATCCAAATTTGCAGTATCAACATATCTTTCAGGAACAGAGTTTAGGAGAAACCAAGTATCTAATTTTTTTTAATGGATAATATAAATAATTAGATTGTGGATTATAAAATTGAGAATTAATGGTACTGCTGGGGTTCAGAGGAAATTATTCCATACACTTCTGGTTTCTTCTAAACTGATACATAATCAAATAAGCACCAAATAGAATAAGAAAAAAACTCAAAAAGAAGTTTAATAATAACATGTATATCTCCTGTGCAAATAGGAGATCCTCAACATTACTCAGTAAATCATCAATGTATCTTTAGTTGTCATCTTAAATAGCTTAGATAAAGCAAGGGGACTGGAAAAGCAAGGGGAAATATTGTTAAGGGGTTCACCTGGAGAACATACGGCAAACAAAAGTTATGCTGGTTAAATTTCTGCCTGATTTGGGCCTCCCTGGTGGGGCAGCAGTTAAGCTGTGCTGTGGAGCTATGAACAGTGGCGACGTAAGTTTGACATCCTGCCGGGGAGATTCCCATATGGTGATGTAGACCTCTCCTCCAGCAGCAGACCTCTACTGCCTCACCCCCTGTGCCCCTCAGCAGTGTATTTCCTTCTCACTACCTGTTCTGCTCCCTGCTTTGTCTCTGGTGAACTCTCTCGCTGTCCCATGCCTCTGGCCTGTACCCCAGCTTGTATGCATAAATAAATAAATCTTTTTAAAAAAAATTCTGCCTGATTTGAAAAGATATAAAGAGACTAGGTCTTCGCTGAAGAGGTTCTAACAGAGAGGAGTTCATAGATAAATATCAAAAGAAAATTTTGCTCAGGGCTTCCTTGGTGGCGCAGCGGTTAAGCACTGTGCTGTGGAGCTGTGAGCAGCAGCAACACGAGTTGGACGCCCGACCAGGGAGATTCCCACAAGGCGTGGCAGACCTCTCCTGCCACGCCCGCTGCTCCCCTCTGCAGTGTGTTTCCGTCTGTCTGTGCTGCTCTCCACACTGTTTCTGGTGAACCCTCTTGCCGCCCCACGCTTCCGGCCTGTACCCCAGCTTGTATGCATAAATAAATAAATCTTTAAAAAAAAAAGAAACTTTTGCTCAGATTTTGGAGCCCCTCCAATGAAATAAATGTCTTGCCAAAAAGGACATATTTTGGGGATGTCAGATTTTTACTCCCCTACAGTGCTTGACAAGATATAAAAGCTCTAAATAAAATTAAATAACTCTACCAACCATTTGTAGACTGACATTTAAGCAGAAGGCAAAAAGAGAGAGACATCATAGGGGCAGAAAACATAATAGGAGGTGAAATAAAATAAATAGTGAGTCTTATTTCAGAAACAAAAGAACTAATTTGCTTATTTCACTAATAGAGATTAGCTAAACGTATTTTACAGATTTTTCAAACATTTTGACAATATTAAGTGGGTTTTTAGTTAAGAAAATACTTCTCAATTTCTTACCTAGTTAATCAACAGAAAAATAGGTACTCCTGTAAGTTGGTTTATGAACTCTTAAAGATCACCAGAATGTTATAAATTATGGTCTCATGTACAGTACATTAAAAGTTAGGTATAGGTCTAAAGGACGTGATTAAAGCTTCTATTAAAGATGTAATCTTGTAGAATCAGACATAAAAGTGTAACTGAAGAATGATAAAGAAAATAAAAATATAATGATAAAAATGTAGTTTAATTTTCATTGTAACTTTTTCTTTACAAGCTTATTGATCAAGTTTCAGCATGAAATCTTTATAATGCTGAGCGTGAGGTAGCAAAATTTAATACATGAAAATTAGTATTCCACTATAGAGCATTTCTCATCATAGATAATTACTATAATATGTACACTTCTTTGTTTTTGCTATGTTCTTAAAAACTTAGAAGGAAGGACCTTCCTGATGGTGCAAGGGGTTAAGAGCAGCACTATGAAGCTATCTAGAGCCACTGCAGCAAGAGTTCAACCCCCAGCCAGAGAGCTTCCCACATGGCTTGGCAGACCTCTCCTGCCTCACCTGCTGCTCCCCTCAGCAGTGTATTTCAGTCATTCCACCTGTTCTGCTCCCCATTCTGTCTCTGGTGAATCCTCTCACCACCCCACATCTCTGGCCTATACCCCAGCTTGTATGCATAAATAAATAAATCTTTAAAAAAAAGAAAAAATGTAGAAGGAAAAGATAGCCTCTTCAACATCAGAACAAACACGCACACACACACCATCCAAGGAACTGTCTTCATTAAATTGATAACAATTTTTTAATAACTAATAAAGTTCTTATCTTAGAACTTTGAAAATCTTAAGAGTATAGTTATTATGTTATAGATTTCACCTTGATGATTTCTTACAGTGGTGTTCTTAATAAATTCCCAAAAGAACAACATTTATTAATAAATATGTAATTATAAAATAAGACTAGGTATATATTAAAATTAAATATATTTCCCAGCAAGTCCTGAAAGATCTAATAATTTCAAACAATTATTAAATAGGAATCAAAATGGTCAGATATGATTTGTGTGGTTATAGTGCTCCAGTATTTTTTTTTAAGATTTTATTTTATTTATGCATACAAGAGCTGGACTGTGGGCAAGAGGTCTGGGGGGATGAGCAGATTCACCACAGACAGAGTGGGGGAGCAGAACAGGTGGAATGACTGAAATACACTGCTGAGGGGAGCAGTGGGCGAGACAGGAGAGGTCTGCTGCACCATGTGGGCCAGCTCCCTGCCTGGGGATCAAACTCTATTGCAGTGGCTGCAGATAACTTCATAGTGCTGAGACTTAGCCCCTTGTACCACCTGGGAGGCCCTGCTCCAGTATTTTTTGAAATAATTCATTACAATCATCTCTATAATGTAATATTTCTTGAAACAGAACTTCCAAACTCTTTCTTAATGTTAATAGTAGAAACGGAGAAAATATGTTAGTAAAGCAATGAACTTTAGATGATGAAACATTCTTCTGTGGCATATTGAGAGCTCAAATTATGCTCTTTTCTCCTACTCTTATAAATTTATTCTTGACCTTGCTATAATTACATAAGAAATCACTGCTGAGAAATACACTTAACACAGCTATGAAACTCTGATATCGTCTTCCCTTGTTACAAATGGTGTGATTTTCTGTGATTACCAAAATAGCTTGTATTGAGATATGAAAGCAGATGCACTGACAAATTAGATAACCAAATACTGCTTAAAGGACACAAGAGCAGTTTCAAATGAAAGAAAAGAAACTTCACAACGTTCTCATGTCATGTCATCAATTATAGTCCTGTCACGCTAATGACTAAGGAAATATAGGGAGCAGTACAATGAGAACATTTATCTTGTTCTTCTCTGGAAAAGGTGCACATGTATCCCACTGCACTCCGTCTTCTGCTACCTTCTGTCTCCCTGACTTTTGTTCTCCATGACAGTGGATGTGATTGTAAAAATGTGACCTATCTATCATCCTTTCTTTCTGAAAGGCACCTTGAATGCAGTTAATGACTGTAATAAGACCAAACTATAGTCACATATTCCCAAGCTCTTATATTCAGCTTCTCTGAAAATGGCCTCAGTTGAAACAAAAAGGGATCAAAATACTGCATTTTAAAAGAAAATATATTTATACAATTTCACATCTGTTCCTCCAGTTCATGTCATTTATATCAGTCAATATTTATTTATTTAGTGAATGTGACTAAAGACTTTGGGACTGAATTTCATGTATGGATTACACAAATGACATGAACAAATAACATAGAAAATTTACACACTACATACCTATGAGTTTAGATCTGTAGACTTTGTTTTTATCAGTAACATTTGTTTTCTTTTGAGCTGCTTGTAACCAATGATTCCCAGCATAAAAACAATATTTGTAAGACAAAAAAAGCAAAATATGATAAAGATATTTTATAACATTAAAAAGTAAAATTCTACCCAGTAGTTATTGTTATTGCTAGTACAATTGCTGTTACTATCCCTTTTATTACAGCTTTATGATTACTATCCCTTTCATTGTAGCTTCTGTTGCTATAGATAAATACCAGACACTGTAAATCACTTTCAATTATTTTAATTGTCACAGCAAACTTAAGTAGTGTGTTTTTGATAACTCTATTTTACAAAATAGGAAACAATCTCAAAATAGTTATCTTACTTGTGCAACTATTAATATAATCTTTCAAAAACAGTAAAGAACATGATAATGGACTAATGCTTGTGACATAACATAATAACTTAAAGTTTTAAGAGCAATAAAAAGACAAAGTTGAAGGAACGGAATTTTAGGGGTGGATTTCAGGGAAATATCACTGAGTTTATCTAAAGTAGGCAAATATACATTTTCATTGCCTGGAACAAGAAGTTATTTACTCTAGTCACAGGAAAACATGAAATAATGCTATGAAAATGTAAAATTCATGACAATATCCATTGACGAGGTCAGGGAAGGCAACTTCTTACTGTATTCTATGTGGTGGCATTTAAACCAGAAAATCACTGTATTTTTGAACTTCACTGTTTTCCTTTACCTTTATATTTGCATTAGTTTATGAACATGAACCTTAATTTAAAAAAACAACAACATTGTATACAACATATTCTAATGTGTGAGAAAATAATCACACTAGGTAATGCTTTCTGGAAAAAGTCATAGGTCTATTATAAGTAAGTGTGTACCACAAAAAATATTGATGTGTTCTCTCTAGCAAGCACATTCAAACCACATAAACAGGAAAGTTATAAGGGAAAAAATTGTTGTTTCATTGTTGATATTGTAAATGTGGTCGGAAACATCTAGTGAGCAAAATAATTTACAAGAAATGCTCTAACATGTAGTTTTCTATAATTTATATATAGCTTAACAGTTACAAGTCAACAAATGTTGGAATTTTAAAAAAAAATAATTCAGTACTATTGGAAATATAGTTGTCCTCCATAGTCAATAGGTAAAGGAATGTCCAGATTTATCAGAAATAGATAAAACTAACATATAAAAATAAATCATTTTGTACCTGGTTTATAAACGTTCACTAATATTTTTCTGTGTCTAAATGGATGTAAAGATTATTTCAGTGCTTGTTTTAAAGCACACCGAGTCCCCTTATATTTCAAGAATATTCATAAAACTGTCAACTGAGGCATGTTGCCTCTGGCTTAAGTTATATTTTCTATCAAGATTAAAGAATGTGAGAATTAAATTGTTTTTTTATTTTTATTGACAAGGTTTCACAACTAAATATGAAAAGAATTAAGGTGCAGAAACGTGATTTTTCTATCATATCTTACTTCTTGTTTGTATTAAATTTCTTTATAACATAAGCAATATTTCTGGCATTTTATAATATATACACACATATTTGTGTGTATTTTTGTAAATAATTTATATTACCTGAATGAAATTCTCATTTTATGTTTTAAATTTAAATTTGCCTGAAATGATGATTTAGCTTATCATAACTTTAAAATGTCCAGTAATTTATCACAGATTTTTTCAAAATTTTCATTATAATCTAAAATTGAGCCAAAGGATTTAGAACAATTTATGTATATCATTATGTATCTTGATTAAATCCTTCAAATCCAGGCTGATAGATTTTGCTCTCTGCACTTATATTTTTTAAAAGCTCAATTTTATCTATTTTTTAAAATTTATTTCCTTAATGTCATTGCTCATTTTTGTACATAATTGTTTACTCTCCTCCTCAAGTGTAGTCCCCACTTTTCTCCCATGACCATAATGCAAAATGTTAAAACATTTTCATTTGGATAGATCCTGTCCTTCCAAACAACAACAGCAGTTCTTTAAGGGCCTCCATATTTCATATGTCCAACTGTACATAATAATATAACATTCACACTACAGAGTTAAGAATTTTTTAAAGAATTGATTATAATAAAAAAATAGATGAGGAGAATGGCAAAAATAAAATTTAGAAGATATACTACTAATATGGGATATTGATAATTCAAATTGTGATTCGTACTACACCAAATACAAAAAAAAAATGTTGGTTATTTTGGAAAGTTGATATAGCTGTAAATTTGGTCAAAATAGTCCCACTGTTGAAGCAATGGTCACATTTTCACTTGTATATCACACATATAACCTTCTAGGACTCAAATTGTATTTTTACACATTAAAAAGAGTAGCATAAAGAAAAGCATGGTGTCAAATCATTCGCAATTTCTCAAACATGTCCAGACTTCCAGAATGAGTGAACAATCATATTTTCCTAATTTAATCAATTATTTCCTCTTAACAGTCTCAAACTGCAAAGTATTACATTGTTTTTCATGACAATGTGTTGTGCTAGCCTACTGTGCCAGCCTGGCACCAATACAGGTTCCCATGATTCATGCAACAGGCAAGAATGAGCCCTGGAGCCCTTTGTGGCTTTGGAAGGCTTTTAATCATCTTTCATAGCAAGGCACCCATGTACAAGTCAGGTAGTGAAACAGGGCAGACCACAGGGAGAAACAGGTGCAGACGGGGGTGTCCAGTCCCTTCGTGGTTGCCAACTCAAAGTGGGACAGACCATACAACTGCCCAGGCTGAGGCAAGAGCCACCAAAAAGCCCCAAAAGGCCAAAAGGCCACAAACAACAAAGGACAGTGCCTGAAGAGAGGACAGATCACTGTCTGTGGGTTCTCACCCATGCGCACAATTGCAAGAAACTTCAGGCTGCAGGAACAACAACAAACATGGGGGTTATTTTACAAACGGGGGAAACAGAGAGCTTACTGCATCCTCAAGTGGTGGCTGCCTTACCCCGAATGCATCGGTGATGGTAGCTCTGGGATAGACCAACAAACAGCCCTTTGAGACACCAGGCCCAGGGCCTCTGGTGCTCCTTTCAGGCTACGTCAGAGACAGGACCGGAGGCCCAGTCTCTCCAGAGTCCTTCAGCATCTCTTCCTGCTCGGAGGGCAGCTGGTGGATGCTTTTTTTCTTCTTTCCTCCTCAGAGGTGAGGAACTTCTTTCTTTTCTCTTTGGAGTCTGGAACCATCATCTTTCTTCTCCTGGGGGCTGGTGGTGTTGTCTTCTGCTGTTCTTCAGCTCTCCTCTCTCTGGGGCTGGCGTCCTCTCTTTTTTTCTCTTCTTTTTCCCTCTTCTATTTTCCCCCAAGGTCCCTCTGATCCTGGCTTATATTCTTGGTCAGGGTACCATCCACAAGTCTGATTGGATCATTTTTCAATTCTGGAGCTGACTGGACCTACCTCTCAGCTGCTATCACCTGATTGGTCCATTCAAAATGGCAGTTACTGGGCAGAAGCAACTGCCACGACTGACTTGGAGCAGTGGGGTAATAGGCACCACCGCTCCTGCCGGCTCCCACTGCTAAGGCAGCTTGATTCCGGTAACAGTAGGGTGGTTGGGGGCCCAGGAGGCTAGCAGGACTCCTAGTCCCCAGTAAATCCTCATCTTCTTGGGGCTCTTTGTTGCTGCTGCTCTGCTTCCTGCTGCTTCTGCCATGCTCTTTCCTCATGCTCTCTGCATCTGCCTCGCACACGTGCACGCTAAGTCACTATACCACGATACTCAACACCATGCTAAGCTAAGCCACACCTCGCACGTTATGCTAAGCCATGCCCCTCTTCAGGCACGTGAGTAGGCCTACAGAGGCCCATCATCGAGTGGTTAGGCAGAAAACCGTGACAACTCTTCCACCTACCTTACACAATGTCAATTTTTAAGAGATTAACCAAAGCAAAGCATTTATTCTCCAAGCATAAAAATAACCACCACTGTGTGAAGGAAAGGAAAACTTTATTTTCACTTTTGATTGTTGATACTCTAAGGAATAAAAAACAATGTGGAAAAGGCTATTGTCCACATTAGCTGCTCCACCATCCACTTTATATTGGAAGCGAGTTTTTTTTTTCTTTCTTTATCTTCTTATTATTTTTTCTTACATCATAGCTCTCATACCATTGAGACAGACGGCTCTTTTCAGTACTATACATCACACTAAGTCAAACTTATTGGAGTAACATTTATTTTTCTGGACATATTGTAATCTACTATATCCTGGCAGAGGAAACATATTTAAACTCGAAAATATGTCATAGAATATGCTGTTGTTTTGGACTTGTGTGCCAGTCTTTAGGGGTTCTTATTTTTGCTCAGGGCTACAATCACAAAACAGGCTTCAGAGAGCTTAACAGCAATATTTCTTCACTATGCTGCAGGGTAAATGAAACAGGCATCAGGATTTTCTGCCCTACTGCCATTAGAGTGAATAATAGACACATGTGGTCTTGCACGTGTGCTTTGTGGTGGCGTGCGCATGCATGAGTGGGCCTGGGGGCCAAGTATAGAAGGGCAGCATCACAAAGAAGCTGTGGAGCTGTCTGCAGCGGTGACGTGAGTTTGACACTAGACCGGGGAGATTCCCACAGACCTCTCCTGCCTTGCCGGCTGCTCCCCTCCGCAGTGTATTTCCATCGATCTGCCTCTTCTGCTCCCCACTCTGTCTCTGGTGAACCCTCTTGCTGCCCCACACTTCTGGTCTGTACCCCAGCTTGTATGCATAAATAAATAAATTTTTATAAAAAGAAAAAAAGCAGGAAGGAGCGCGTGGCAGCGGCAGAGAACAGAGCGCGAAAGCAGAGAACCGACCATGTGGCAGAAGGCAGTGGAGAGCCACAGAGTACAGGGGAGGACAGCGTGAAAACAGCTAATAAAAAGTCTGCTTGAACCAATGATGAACCTACCCGGTCTGGGATGGTTGCAGAACATATACTGGTCACACCTATGCAAATTACTTTATTCTTTCTTTGTGATCAAACTTTACTGGCTTTTATCCACAATTGATTCTCATATTTGAAACATTTTTCAAATTTTACTGAAACTAACGTCACATAAAATAGAATTCTCAGTATACTAATGATCATAGAACATCTTGGGGAAACAGGATGCAAAAGAATGCATTAGATTAGAATGGTTAGTTCTCCCCTACCACTAACTAAACATCATAACCTGAGATAAAGTCACTCTTTGACTCTTAATCAAGGGTAACTCTTTGAACTGTCCTGTCTTTGAACTGAACTCTTTGAACTGAACTGTCCCAACTCTATATTGAGAGCACTGAAGTATGCATTCTCCAATTTTTCTATGAAGTATAAGTTTCTATGATCTTATGAATTAATTATATATATAAACTTGGAAGCAATTGTAATGGCAAGATGGCACTGGGAAGCACAGGTTGTCTATGGAGCTTCACAGACAGGTCAGAAGGAGGAAAGGAATTCTGGAGTCTTTGGTGGCTCTTTTAGGCTTTTATTGCTCTCTTATAGGGAGGCAGCCAGGTACAGGACAGGTAGGGTGGCTGGGGGGCCGGGAGGCTTCCAAGCCTCCCGGCCCCCCAGCCCCCAGCCAATCTTCACTCTCTCGGGCTCTCTGGTGGCATCTCGTGGCCTCTGCTGCACCCCGAACAGTCCTCTGCTGCACACTCTGTTCTCTGCTTCTCACTACCGCCGCCACCACTGCTGCTTTCTCTGCTTATAAGCCCAGTCTTTGGCTTAGGTGTGCCCACTCACACAGGCCCAACCTTACTCTAGATGCCCACCATCAAGCATGTGCATAGGCCTACAGAGGTCTATCATGAGGGGAAGGTGGAAAAACCTGATAATTTTCTCATTATCCTACAGTGACTTAGTGAAAATCCAAGACGTACCACATTTATGAAATTTCTAAGGCCCTTCCAACCTGGTAAAGTCAGAAGAAAATTAAAAAAGCACAATGGAATACTACTATATATAAAAAAGATGAAATAATACCATTTGTACAATAAGGATGAACCTAGAGGGTATTATACTTAATGAAATAAGTCAGAGGAAGAAATGTAAACATTGTGATTTCACTTATATGTGGTATATAGAAACCAAAGAAAAGAATGAACTAAATAAAATAAAAACTGTCTTAATTATAAGACCAAATAGTGCTTAATAGAGGAGAATTGGGAAGAAGTGAGGAGAGAAAATCAGATAAAAGTGGTTAACTGTATAGTGAATAATGAACTAGACTTTTAGTGGTGAACTTAATATAGACATTGATTTACAATGACCCATATCTGAAACTTTTATGATATTATAATGCAACACAATAAAAATTATTTAAAAAGGAACAAAACCATCCCTGTTCTCCTTATACTAAGAATAGAGTTCTCTTCAGAACCTTGAACATTACATTCCATAACTGGAAGTCTTGCCCTACACTGTAAATAAAACATTGTCTCCTCAATGTACCAAGAATAAAAGACGTTAAAGTCACATCAGTATCATATTATTTGCTCTTTTTTTTCAGTTTTTGTATATTTTATTTATAAAATCAGTTTTCCTGTAAGCACCCCCAGGGATGAGTTCTTTGCACTATAAAGGCTGAAACTTTAAGACAAGATTTATCAGACTGCACTTACAATTCTCAATATAAATGGTGAGCTGGCAATTAAATATGTACATGTGGCATGGAAAGACTAGTGCTGAGCTCTGTTGTTATATGTGGACTTTTCTGTTGCATTATTCCAGAGTCTATTCAGCAGTATTTGCATATCAAGGTGGAGGTGCAGGGAGTTATTACAACATTCAAAAGTCAAGTGACTAATTTATGGATGATGAGAAAAATGTGTGGCAGCAGTCTCCATTCGCCTGCTGGACTACAGTGTTCTACTGTGTTATTTCTGCAAACCCAATTTGGAGTTCCTCCACTAACTTTTTCAACACCTGCAATAAATTTTTATTTTCCAAAACCAAATTGATTCCCTTTTCCACATCCGAAAAGAGTATGATATACATAAATATTTTAATGGCAATACTTTATTAATTACAGGAAACAGAGAGAACAGTGGAGGCAGGGAGTGAAGATAAAATGAATTAGACTAAAAGGTATCATTAATGTAACTTTTCCAAGTCTCTTAACCTGTCCAGATCTTAGTACTTCAACTATAAAATGGCATCATTGAAAAACATATTAGTATGGGTATAGGGTAAATGAAAGAGACATCAGGATTTTCCCCCCTCCTGCCATTAGATATAATGACGGACACCTGCGGTCTCGCACGCGTGCCTTGTGGTGGCCTGTACCT
The DNA here is from genome assembly GCA_004024925.1 of Scalopus aquaticus. Lineage (NCBI taxonomy): Eukaryota > Metazoa > Chordata > Mammalia > Eulipotyphla > Talpidae > Scalopus > Scalopus aquaticus. Next base: position 20,331 of record PVIJ01015287.1, read on the forward strand.
GCATGAGTGGGCGCACCTGGGCCTGGAGAGACTATATAAGGGCAGCGTCACAGAAGCAAAGAGTGTGACAGAGGTGGCAAAATCAGAGGAAGAAGCAACAGTAGCAGAGGCCATGAGATGACTCCAGAGAGCCCAAAAAGTAAAGATTTGCCGGGGGCTGGGAGGCCTGCCAGCCTCCTGTCCCCCAGCCCCCTTGCCTGCCCTGTGCCTGGTTGCCTCACTGCAGAAAGATCATTAAAAGCCTCAAATGCTACCTAGGGCTCCAGGAATCGTCCTTTACCCGTCTGCCTGAATCATAGGGAACCTGCCCTGGTGCCCTGCTGCCACAACAATGGGTTTCCACAAATTCTAAATTTCTGTGCCTCGATAAGGCAAAGTTATGTCATTACACTGCCACAAGGTTTTTGAATTCTAAGGTAAATGAATTGTTGTTCCCTTTTAACCAGCATAAAAATGTGAGTTTTTAAATTTCTGTTGACCTCTCTCATATCTTGGTAGTTTTATCAAACAGCAAGGGCAGTGGTTTTTTGAATAAAGAGATACTCCATATTTGAACAAATTTTTGAAGCTGTTATCTCGCTATTTAAATCCTTAAGCTTAGGTTAGCAGCTTTCTTGTTGCTGGTTTTTTGTTTGTTTTTTCAAAATTAAAAGCCTTTTTTCTTGAAAGTGAATTACTCAAACATTTCAGTCAAATATGAATTTTGTCCTAAAGCAATATTCCTAGAGGACAGTCAGACACTCTCTGCTCATAAATCACAGAAAGTTTTTGCTGCTGAAAATTGTTACCTACTTAGTAAAAGTGTTTTAAGGAAACTCTAAAGTGGTTTGACACACTGAACAGCTGAGTAACATGATGAAGCATTTACCATTTTTTAGTAATTTCACCATTTTCTCAGCAGATGATGCAGAAACAATTATAACTATTATAACAATTTAATCATGAAAAAACAAATGATGGCTAGACTGTAGTAGCCTGAACAATTTTCTATAATTTACAAAGCCAGATTAAATAATTGCCTTTAACATTTTTCTTAAAGATTTATTTATTTATGCATAAAAGCTGGGGTACAGGCCAGAGGCGTGGGGTGGCGAGAGGGTTCACCAGAGACAGAGTGGGGGAGCAGAACAGGCAGATCGATGGAAATACACTGCTGAGGGGAGCAGCGGGCACAGCAGGAGAGGTCTGCCCGCCACATGTGGGAATCTCCCCAACCAGGCGTCGAACTTGTGTCGCTGCTGCTGACAGCTCCACAGTGCAGTGCTTAACCGCTGCACCACCAGGGAGGCTCTGTGTTTAACACTTTTGAGTATCTATATTCTTCAAAAGATAAAGTGGTTGAGGCTGCTAATTGGTTTCAATACAAAATTTTAACCATTCCCCTTACAGCTGGATGTGCCATTTATCTATAAGTACTTGTGTAACCGGTGTCTGAGGCCAAGTCCATTACAGGTGGTGCCCCCGTGAGGAGGTTCCTGGTGAGGATAGATAGACCCAGGGAAAATGCTAAAAAATATCACATTTTGGGGTGGAGACTCTGATAAGAAATATAAGGGACAGCAGAAGGAGCTGTGAACACATTCAGCCCGCAGAATTCAGAGTTCCAGATTGAGTGTTTTTGGATCTTCAGTGACATCAGGGTCAGCAACTTTGGCCCCCACCATGCCGATCCTCAAGAGGAAAAGTTCAGAGGCTTTGCAAGTAGCTGAGTGACTGAAACTGTTCCTGATTTTGCTGCTGTTACAGCCAAGGAGAGAAGGTGAAGACCCGGAACCAGTAACCTTGCTAAAATGCATGAGTGTGGCCATTTGTCAGGCCATTTAGCTACTGCAGTTGCTATTTTGAGTGTCAGTAGTCTAGTGCTGAATTGGGGCATTTGGGCAGTTCCAGGGGCATCTCCTGTTGTGTCTTTTGTTGTCCCCATGAGTTGGAACTTGGCCTACAGTCTGGCTGCTGCGTGTCTACAGAGGCAGGAAGATGCCATCTCAGGCACATGTCCTATTGTTCAGGAGAGGAGCTCTGCTTCCTCAGTAATAGGAAGACGCCATCTTAGCTGCTTTTTGTCTGGGACTTAAAACGATTGGACACTGCTTTGGGTGAGGTAAATGTGCATTTCTGGCCTCAGTGACTCTTTGTTTTTCCCTGGTTTGTTAAACAAATGCCATTGTTGTTGTTTCCTGAGCCTGAATAGTCTGCAATTGTGTGCACAGGTGAAGAACTCAGACAGTAACTGGTAAACTATTTGGGCAGTGTCCTTGGCCAGTTTCAGTGCCACTTGATGCCCTGTATCACTAGGAATTAATAAAAATGATTTTTATCTGTTTAAAAAGTTACTTTTTGTGGCATATTTGGGAGCATTTCTTTTTAAAAAAAAAGAGAATGCCACTCCTTTCTCTCCTGGTTCTTGGAACTTGGATGTATTCTCTGGATTAGCCCTCTTGAAGAGGCTGAAATTCACCCAACTAGGTTTGCTAAGTGATAAGCCACATGAAACTCATATTCCTGGTAACTTCATGGAGTTTCTGTAAGAGCCCCAGACTACATTCCTTTCTTAGATGAGAGAAGACAATTCTATAGTTATTTTGATTTTTCTTTTATATGCAGCTGAGCCTACTCATAGTTAAAATAGGAATTTTTATGAAAATAAAATTGTTTTAGTTCTCAAAAATTGTATTCATAAAATTACTTAGGAAATTATGAAAAAATATATGCACAATTCGATATTATTCTTTAGGGACAAAACCCTACATAACCATTGTTTTAAATTTGGGGTATATTGTGATTTATATGGGTTAATTTACTGAAATGAAATAAAATAAATAGACAAGCTAGGTGGTTCAGGAAGTATCTATCTCAACAGTGAGTATCCAAAGTTTATTTTAACCATACATATTTAACACCTAATTTAGAATTCATGCTTAAAGTGAACTATTTTTTTTTTACCCACCTAGGAAATGAAATCATGCCAGTAATGAACATATAGTGCTGGTTAATAACTACCCACTGAATTACAGATTCCTCTGCTATATAAAAGAGAAACATAAAAGTCCATTTTAAAATTAGTTATACCTGGGCCTCCCCGGTGGCGCAGCAGTTAAGCGCTGCGCTGTGGAGCTGTCGGCAGCAGCGACGCGAGTTCGACACCCGGCCGGGGAGAATCCCACATGGTGCGGCAGACCTCCCCTGCCTCGCCCGCTGCTCCCCTCAGCAGTGTATTTCTGATCTGCCTGTTCTGCTCCCCACTCTGTCTCTGGTGGACCCTCTCACCGCCCCACGCCTCTGGCCTGTACCCCAGCTTGTATGTATAAATAAACAAAAAAATCTTAAAAAAAAAATTAGTTATACCTAAATACAATGGAATTCAAATTAAATATTACTAATAGAAAAGGTTGTACATATAAAAATACATTACAAATGTTTCTAACTAATGAATTTTTTTAAAGATTTATTTATTTCTGCATACAAACTGGGGTATAGGCCAGAGGCATGGGGCGGCAAGAGGGTTCACCAGAGACAGACTGGGGAGCAGAACAGGCAGATCAACGGAAATACACTGCTGATGGGAGCAGCGGGAAAAGCAGGATCGGTCTGCTGTGCCATGTGGGAATCTCCCCTGCCAGGCGTCGAACTCATGTCGCCGCTGCCAACAGCTCCACAGCGCAGCGCTTAACCGCTGCACCACCAGGGAGGCCCGCTAATGAACTTTTAAGTATAAATAAAATAAACAACATTTACTATGCACAAGGAAGCATTCATACACTTCATAATTATTATGTGCTATAAAATAAAGAGTATCATCATTCCCATTTAAAAGATGAGGAATCTGGGACTCAGTTATCGAATCCTCTAAACAAGGGTGAATTGCTAGGGTATAGAAGAGGCAGGGGAGCATCTATGTTTCCTACCCCCCCCAAAAAAAAATCCTAATGAATAGGTTATGCTGCTACCAAGGCCAAATACATTACTTTTGTTTTCCTATATGCCATCCCCATCTCCATGATCATCTTGAATATAGCTAGTGGAGAATAACTTTAAAAGAATTTGGTTTTGATGAATTAACAATATAAGTTTTCAAATTTTTATTTTTATTTTTTTGAAATACCAGTAGTTTACATCACTGTTAGTATTTTGGATGTCTAAGATACCTGCATCAAGTGTGGTCACCATAACGCACCCAACACCAAAGTATCCATAGTCTTCCTTCATGGTGCGTTGTGTCCCCTCCAGACATTGTTCATGCCCTTTCCTTTTCCCCTCCCACTGTATATGTCTCAGTTCTATGGTCAGTTTTTAAGAATGGTATAAAAATATGTATTTGACCCTTCCTTTAGTTTCTCTATATTCTACATTAAATGGCACCATGTGATAATGATATTTCTCCTTTTGCCTTATTTCTCTTATCATAATCTCCATCCTTGTTGCCAGAAGTGGCATGAGTTTATCTATTTTGATTTCTGAGATTAATTCAATTGTGTGTGTCTGTGTGTGTACCATATCCGCTTGATTCACTCAGCTGTATCTGGACACTTAGTTTTTTCCCATAGTTTGTCTATCATAAATAGTGCTACAATAGACATAGGAGTGCAAGTTTCCTTTCAAGTTAGTGTTTTTATGTTCTTTGAGTAGATATAAAAAAGTGGAATTGCTGGATTGTATGGCAAATTACTCTTTTGAGAAATCTCCATACTACTTTTCATAGGGGCTGGGCCAGTCTACATACCCACAAACAGTAAGAAGGTTCCTTGCCAGTATTTGTTGGGTCTGGCATTTTTGATATGAGCAATTCTCAAAGGCATGAGATAGAATCTCATTGTGGTTTTCATTTACATCTCCCTGATGAAGTGATGATGAACGTTTCTATATATGCCTTTGGCCATCTGTATGCATTCTTTGGAGAGGTTCATATTTAGCTTTTCTGATCATTTTTGATTGGGTTATTTATTTGTTGTTGTTGTTGAGCTTTATGAGCTCTTTGCAAATATTTCATATCTGAATCTGGTCAGATGTATGGTGTGCATATATTTTCTCCATTCAGTAGGTTGTCTCTTCATTTTAGTTATTTTTTTTTCACTATCCGGAAGCTTCTTAGTATGATGTAGTTCCAATTGTTTATACTTTCTTTTGTTTTCCTTGCTGCCAGAGATGAATCCATTAACACATCTCTGATACATGTATCATGAAGTATTTTTCCTATGATTTCTTCCTGTATTTCATAGTTTCAGGACTTACAAATCTTTTTTATGTAACAAGTTGGCCTTTCTGTATGGTATGAAACAGTGGGCTAGTATTTATTTATTTACTTATTTATTTATTTATTTTACAGGTCAGGACTGCTTTGGCTGTTTGCGGTCTTTGTGATTACATATGAACTTTAGTAATGTTTAATCCACTTATTCAAAGAATGCCACTGAAATTTTTATTGAAATTGCATCTAATGTATTTTCCTTTGGGTAGGATAGTGATTTTGATATGGTTAATTTTTCCAATCTATGAACACAGGATATCATTCCATTTCTTTGTGTTGTCTTCTATTTTAACAATCTCTTATAGATTTTTTTGTATAATACCTCCACCTCCTTTGATAAGTTTACTCCTAGGGATGTATGTACGTACGTACGTATGTATGTATGTATGTATGTATGTATGTGTGTGTGTGTGTATTTTAGTGTAATTGAAAATGGGATAATAGTCTTAGTCTTTTCTAGATCTTTGCTTATATGAAGGCAACTGAATTTTGATTTTTGATATTGTAACATGCCAACTTGTTAAAATGATTTAGTGTTTCAATTGGATTTTCAGTAGAGCCTTTAAGGTTCTCATTTTAGATTATTATGTGATCTGAAAATAATGATAGCTTTGCTTCTTTTCCAAATTGGATTCCTCTTATATCTTTACCTTGCATAATTGCTCAACCTAGTATTTTTAATAATATGTTGAACAGTAGTGGTGATGGTGAACAACTTAGTCTTCTTTTAAATTCTATTGGAAAAGCTCTCATTTTTTCACCATTGAGAATGATGCCAGCTGTGACTTTGTCACATGACTAATATATGATGTATCTACTAATATATATTCCACTTATCCCTAGTTTTTTGAGTGTTTTCACCAAATTTGGATGTTGACTCTTATAAAATATTTTTACAGCATGTTTTGATATGATTGTATAGTTTTTATCTTTCTTTTTATTGACATGGTGAATTATGTTGATTGGTTTTTGATTGGTGAACCATACTTGTGTTCCTGGTGTAAACCCCATTTGGTCATGGTGTATAATCTTTCTAATACATTGTTGAATTCAGTTTGTTAAGATTTTATTGAGGATTTTTGCATCTGTATTCATTAGGACAATTGGTTTGTAGTCTTATTGTGTGTGTTGTCTTTCTTTGCTTATATTAGAGTAATTTTGACTCACAAAATATTTTTGGAAGTATTCTTTCTAGCTCATATTTTAGAAGACCTTGAGCAGGATAGTTAATAGTTCATCTTTAAAAGTTTGTTAGCACTCCCTTGTGAAACCATCAGGTTCTTGACTTTTGACTTTGGGGAGTTTTGATTACTATTTCAAGTACCTAGCTTGAGCTTAATCTGTTCAGGTTTTCTATTTCTTTCCTATTTGGTCTCATTCTAAGAATTTGTCCATCTCTTCGTGGTTATTAAAATTTTTAGCATTTATATAGTTAGGTGTAGTCTCTAATTATCCTCTGATTTTCTCAACATCTGTTGCAAATTTTCCTTTGTTTTTCATCCTATATATTTGAGATTTCTTCATTTTTTTTTCTTAGTGAACTTAGCTAGAAATTTATCTACATTGTCTATTTTGTTAAAGAACCACCTTTTGATTTCACTTATCTTTTTGGGCTTTCTTTTTTATTTCTATCTCATTAATTTCTGCTCTGATTTTCATTATTTCCTTTCTTATTATGGCTGATTGTAAATTAAGGGGTTTGCTATTAATCAGTGAGCTATGGGCTCTTGGCTGGGGGATCTTTCTGCCTTCTGTGTACTGGGTCTTGGTTCTCAGATTCTTACTGGCAGATTCTTACTGGGGGATGCTGGTAATTACACCTGGGTCTTGGTGTGGGCTTGTGCCACCTACTGTATCCTGGAACTGGAGCCCAGAGTCCTAACTAGAAGGATTGAGGTCTCTAGTGCCCAATGAGGACTCGGGTCTTGGCAGAAAGCTAATGCAGCATCCCACACAATGTTCCTTGTGTCTACAGCACTTACTATTGGGACTGGGATTTTCTTGTGAATGGCAGGGCCTTGAGTCTTTGAAGTTATGGATGAGAGTGTGTGCCAAGCTTAAATTATATTAGAATTTATAAAAATCTATAATTTCTGATTTTCCTCAAGTATTACCCTTTTTTAGGATGTTGGCATCCACTTTTCACTTTAAGCTAGTTCTTTTCTATTTGCCTATGTATATGTAGTGGCACAGTAACTAAACTTTATTTCCTGGATAAATATAGAAGCACAGAAAAATCCATTAGTGGTGGTGAAAGTAAAAAGAAAGTCAAAATGTCTAATAAAATGACTTCCAAACTATATAATATAAAGTTTAGATAATATGTAGAATGTTAAATTGAGCAGTGAATCTGAACTGTGATGTGAACAGATTTATTATATACAATTAGAAACAAGAAAAGAAATGTATTAAAATGATCTAGTACTTAAAAAAATGGCATGCCATGGAGAGGCATATGGAGAAGTTATGTGCCATAGTAAGGATTAGCAAAGCCTGATTTTATAGTCAATTTATCTACCCAGAATACCCAATTTATCTACCCAGAATTTTCTTTTCTTGAATTACGTGTGACTGATGTCACTGCATATATGAATGGCATTATAAATTTAGGATTTATTTTGTAAAGTCACTAATTTTATAGAAAATGACAGTACAACACCTTACCCCTTTTCTAGTAAATTTAAACCTACTGTATTAACAATTCAACATTTTTAAAAGCATAGCTTTTTAAAAATATATCAAATAAGAAGCAATTAAATTTTGGACTGGTGAGCCCTGTCCAAACAATTTACCCACCATACTGACCATAAGGTGCCAGGTTAGACAAAAAGCATTAGATTCTGATTAATTTTATCTTACAATTTACTCAAGGGAGAAGGCCGAGAACCTGCATGAACAGTTGGAGTATATCCCCACTGTTCACATGACCCAACCCAATCCCAGAACAATTGGGATTGCTCTTCTCCACCCTACCTCATGGACTTACCCTTTTAATATCTCCTCCTAATTCCCTCAATAAGCCAAGGAAAGTCTCCTTTCGGCACTGCTTCCCTCATACATGAGTCTTTTATAAAGCCTTGCCTGGCTCAACTGCATCCAGCACTCTCTAGTAAATTATTTCCCCATAAAACAAAGATGTCACTCTTTTGGGCTGGGGCCTGTAACAAGTTCTTGACTGGCTATAATTTTATTTTAGAAATCCCACCTGTATGTTGAAGCAGCTTTAGCAATTGAATCATTTAAAATATTTTTCTATGGGGACTAATAATAGTTATTTAATGTATTTGTTCTTCTTACATTACTGTTTATTTTTTGTATGATATAAAATTATAATCACATAATGATCTACAGCACCATTATCAATTTATCATTGGCAAACAGTGTTAATTGTATTGATAAAATAAACTATAATGTCAATCAAGCAACCACAAAGTCAAGAACTATTTGAATCAAGTGCAATTGTTCTAAATTTTTACTGGATATAGCACTTATTAATGTAAAATGTTCAGAGTCAAATCGCCAATATCTTTATAAATAAATACTTATCTACTATTTTTTATAGGTAAAACTTAAATGCAAAAATTTCATTTTGTCATATATTACAAACTCTTTAAGACTAAAATAAGTTATTTATCAAGCATCTAAGACTTGTAGTATGTGAAATGCAAAAATTTTAATTGAAGATATGTCATTTATAAATATTTGAGGGTAAGAGTCCAGATAACAACTTCCTAAAGAAATGATTAATTTACCTGTATAATCACCAAAATTTGATAAAAAAGTAAGCATCTTGAGGAGCCTCCCTGGTGATCTAGGGGTTAAGTCTCAGTGTTACCACAGCAATGGCCCACCGCTGCAGCCTGAGTTCAATCCCCTGCCAGGTTGCTAACCCACATTGCGCAGAAGACCTCTCCTGTTTCACATGCTGCTCCCCTCGGCAGTGTATTTCAGTAGATCTGCCTGTTCTACTTTTCACTCTATTTCTGGTGAATCTGTTACCAGTGGCTGAAGCCAGACTGTTACAGGTGGTGCTGGTGAGGATAGATAGCCCCAGGGAAAATGCTAGAAAGTATCGCATTTGGGGGTGGAGACTCTAATAAGAAATATGAGACTGCAGAAGCAACCCCCAGGATCCAGTGTTCAGGGTTCAGTATTTGAGCATTCAGCATTTGGGATTCAGCATTTTTGGATCTTCAGTGATTCTGGAATGATGTTGGCCCCCACCACAAAGATCTTCCAGAGGGTGTTAATGGGCCTCTGAAGGATGTGGAGAGGCCTCCAGCAGCCAAACTCAAAGAGGAAAACTTTGGAGGCTCTGCAAGTATCCAAGTGACTGAAACTGTTCCAAGTTTGCTGCTGTTACAGCCTAGCAGCAAAGGTAAAGACCCAGAATTGGCACCTCGCTGAGCTGCATGAGTGTGGCCATTTGTCAGGTTGTATAGCTGCTGTTTCAAGTGTCGTTTGTCCAGTGCTGTGCTAGAGCATCTTGGCATTCCAGGAGCAGCTCCTGTTAAATTTTCTGTTCTCTTCATGAGTTGGAACCTGGCCTATAGTCTGGCTTCTGTATGCTCCATATCCACAGTGGCAGGAATATGCCATTATGGGTGTGTGTCCTATTCAGGAAAGGAGCTCTGCATCCTCAGTGGCAGGAAGATGCCATCTTAGATGCTTTTTGTTTAGGACTTGAAAACACTGGACACTGCTTTGGGTGAGGTAAAATAGCCATTTTTTGCCTCATAAAGCTTTGTTTTCCCCTGGTTTCTTACATAAATCCCATTGTTGTTCTTTGAGCCTCAGTAGCCTTGCAATTGTAAACATGGATGAAGACCTCAGACAGTGACCAGCAAACTATTTAGGTAGTGTCTTTGTCTGGTTTTAGTGCCTGTTGCTGCCCAATATCAAATCCTCTCACCCCTTGCACCTCTGTCCTACACTCCAGTTCTTCTGTGCAAAATTAAATAAAATCTTGAGCATCCTTGATTCATGAAGAAATAGCCAATTAAATTCAGTGTTTCTGTGCTGTATATGAATTGGTACTAAGTGTATATCATTTACTTATCAAATGATGTTTTGATAATATGTGTAGATATTCATGTAGTGAAAGCTTAGAATGGTTGATGATATGCTCATATCTTATTTTTGAGATTTTATTTTAGTTTCTGTAAAGTTTCTTTCAAATTTCAGATTTCCAATGCAAACTGCAATGAAACCTACATATTATTACAAAAAAAATTGATTTAAAAAACAACCAAGTGACATTATTTTTCTACCTTTCTATAACTACTTGGAACATTATTAAACTAAAGCTTTAATTCATATATAGTATGTTGCATGTGAATAAGCACATGGAACAAGCCCCCAAATAATATCTTCTTATCTATTTTTTGCTATAATATCCTTCTTTATTTTCTAATTTTTAATAAGGATTTGTTTTAATATGTATATAATAGCTTCTGGTCAGCATAACTCATAGTTAATTAAGTTAATAGAATTTAGTTTGTTATTAAGTCAGTGAATCTTCACAATAAACATAAAGAACATAAAGCATACATAAAACACAAAGGATTATTGTTGCTTCCATCATTATTATCAAATAGAGAAATAGAGCACAGAAATCTTAAATGATTTGCCTAATGTTTTATAGTATAGATTTATGTAGTGAAATACAGATTTGAAAATAATAATCATAATTTCAGTCTTTGAACCTAATAACTACTCTATAAAGCCTCTTAACATTACAATAAGAAAATAAAACTCAACTCTATTAGTCAACTGACAATGGTCACAGTGTTGTGGAGACCATGGCAAACTGGAGAAAGTTTGATTCACTGAAAGGAGCAGTTGCTAATTCGATTCAGCCAAATGCTGGCATATGGAAATGGGTTGGGTCAGGATTTCATTTTACCCTACTTATAAGGTAGTAATTTAGCCAGTTATAATTTCATTATGTTGGCAAAGAGTGAGTGAGAGAGAGAGATTGATATTGATTGATTCCTGGATCAAAGACAAAGAGTTACATTATTCAAGACACAAACAGCATGATCATTAGTATAACTGTATCAGTTCCACTACCTCATCAGATTAAGATGTGTTCTGGCCCAGATTTAACATGTGTCATTTCTAAATGATGTAAGTATAACATTTATTACACAAAAGAAACTACTACTCATTAAATATCTCTATTTTATATTCTATGATCACATAGATTAAGTGAAATTTTCCAAAGAATTATATCATAAATGGATAAACTTCAGACTTATAAACTTGACAGAAAAGTTACATTCTGCTATAAAGGCATTTTATAGATAAACACTCTGTTGCTGATAATTACAACTAGTGGAATTGCAATGATGTCCATTATCAGCATGTTTGTAAGGAGATTCAAACAGATAAAAAAATATATATAACTATATCAATACAGAGATAACATTTGATAAGACAAAATAAACATTCATGATAAAACTTTCAATAAATTAGAATTAAAGAAGGTGTTCTCCTCAATGAAAAACATCTATTAACAAAAAACATTTAGTTAACTTCATACATAATGGGGCCTCCCCGGTGGCGCAGCGGTTGAGCGCTGCGCTGTGGAGCTGTCGGCAGCGGTGACGCGAGTTGGACGCCCAGCCGGGGAGAATCCCACATGGTGCGGCAGACCTCTCCTGCCTCACCCGCTGTTCCACTCAGCAGTGTACTTCTGATCTGCCTGTTCTGCTCCCCACTCTGTCTCTGGTGAACCCTCTCGCCGCCCCATGCCTCTGGCCTGTACCCCAGCTTGTATGTATAAATAAAATTAAAAAATCTTAAAAAAAAAAAAAACTTTAAAAAAAAAAACTTCATACATAATGGGAAAAGATAGATTTTTTTTCTCAAAAATAATAATAATAGCATCAAAAATATGAAGTACTTAAGGATGAATCTAAAATATATGTAAGCTCCATTTGTGGAAAGCAACAAAATTCTAATGAAAAAATCAAATCTGAGATTTAAAATTGAAGAAGTATTTCAAGTTAATGCCTCCCTAAAGCAACATTATTACAATAACATTTCTTGCAACGTTATGTACAGATTTAATGCACGCCAATGAAAAAATCCTAGAAGATTATGTTATGGGTATCAAAAAATAGTATAATGGTTTATATGAAAGTCAAAAGGCCTAGAATATTCTAGACAACACTGAAGAAAAAATGAGAGAATTAAAACTACCTGATTTCAAGACTAACTATTATGCTACAGTGATCAAGAAAATGTGGTATTGCAAAAGAAGAAGTAGGTCAATACAACAAAATAGGAAGTTCAAAAATAGACCCAAGCACATAGTCTACTAATCGATGGAAAATGAACAAAGACAATTCAAGGGAAAAAGTGTTTTCAACAAATGATACTGAAACAAATAGACCTCCATAGGCAAAAAAAAAGTAAGTTAAGCTAGAGGTAGACTGATACTTTCTACAAAAACTAATGCAAATATATCATTTCAGTAAAACACAGAACTATACAATTTCTAGAAGACTCCTTTCTTGAAATTAAAAATGTATACTTTATGAAAGATACTGTTAGGAGAATAAAAAGACAGATGCCACAGACTAACAAAGGACTTGCCTCTAAAATATACAAAAAAAAAATAACCTTTTAATTACAAAAATGGGCAAAGGATCTACACAGACCTCATCAGGAAAGATACACAGGTAGAAAATAAGCATATAAAGAAGTGATCAATATCATATGTAATTAAGAAATGACAAATGTTATCAAGAAATTAATTCTCGATGATAGTTAAAGAGTTTATTAGATAATCAAAGCACAATTTCAAACCCAGGAAGCAGTTCAACAATTTTACTCTGTGATCATTATTCCATCAAACACAAGTTTGAATTTATTTGGTAAATGTAAGAACACTGAGGCACTGATATTAAAAGTTTAATTATTCTTGACAAGGGTTTCTGGTTCTGAGGTATTTTTGTCTAAATATATGTTTTAAAGGTAAAAGATAAATATTAAAACCAACCCTTGAAAGCTAACCATAGATCTGAACCGTCTAGAGGTAGTGGGGGTGGGGTGAAAATAGGGTGTGGGGAGAGCACAACGGACTATGAGAGAGGACAATGGGTGTTTTGGTGGTGGGAACTGGTAGCCCTATGGTGACTACACCTGAGGGAGAAAATTCTATACTGTCAATACACTAACAAGAGTGTAACACAGTGGCACAGTGGCACTTATCTATGCACAGAAAAAGGCAGTGCAGGAATTTAATCTCTTTCTTTCTAAACAACGCACTGTAGAGATGCAAAGGCCTTGTATCCATTATTACATGTTTTTTTAATTGACTCCTGGGTCAGTAGTGAGGTTAAAAAGGGCTTTCCCTGAAGATTTCAAATTTTGCATAAGTATTGCTGTCTTCAATTATATGTAGATGACTTTGTTTTCTCATCTGATAAAGCAGGGAAGCATAGTGTTTCCAGAATATTTATGGTATGTTCACATAAATGAAAACAGCAATGAAATATACAAGCTCATTAGAGAATGGCAAAACACAGACAACACCAAATGATACCAGAAATGTGGAGAAACAGGAATTCATTCATTACTGGGGAAAACAACAAATGGTAGAGTCACTTTAGAAGTCAGTCTAGTCGTTTCTTAATAAACTAAATATCATTTTGTCTTATGATCCAACAATAACAGTTCTATTTGCTACAATGAAAGTTGCTACAGTGCTAAGTTGAAAACAAGTCCATACAAAATCTTATGCAGTAATATTTATAGCAATTTTATTCATATTTGCCAAAAGAAGTAACCCAGAGTTCCATCAATTGGTGAATGGAATAAAGTATGGAGCCCAAACAACAGAGACTGAATATTATTCTGCAATAAAATGTAATGATCTATTGTAACAGGGTGATCCCCAGGAAAAGAGTGGTTCCAGGTTCCTGGCCTTACCTAAGAAGAGTAGAACTGAGCAGGGAGGAGAAAAGGAAGGAAGAAGAATGGAGAGCAAGAAAGAGACTTGGAAGAGACAAATGGAGCAAAGAAACATGTGAAGAAGCTATACCTGCTTTGTCAGCCTTCAACTGATACCAGGGACTTGGGAGACAAGAAAGGAGACACTTGAAACAGACATGGGTGAGAGACTCATGGAAAGTTTGACAACAGCAGACTTTACCTTGATTTTTATTTTGCTTCCTTTGAACTTGACTTGATTGGTCCCTTCTGCCCCTTTCCTATGGGTTCCTAGAAGGTGCCTTAGACTTGTGACAAGCTTTTGGGTCTCATGGTACTACTTTGGGCCAACCCTGTTTGACTGGGCATTTACCCATGAGAGTATGGATAACTTTGGATGTATTGTGTGAAAACTTTTTTATCTATTATTTCCCTTCTCTTCTCTTTATTGCACATTAATTGTATCAAAGTTCATTTCTATAAAGGTCTTATATATCAGTGTATGTATTTTCTTGATGTGGAGATGGCAGAACCTATTTGGATCAGGTAGGTGTGGGGGGTCCTGGGTGCCCCTCACCTTATCCTGCAACACTTTCAAGCTATGAAAAGAAATGGAGGAATCTTACATGTATATTATTATATGAAAGAATAAAATCCAAATGCTGTATACTGTGTGACTCCAAGTCTATAACATTCTCAAATGACATGTTATAGATATAAGACAGTAAAAATAAAAAAAAAAAATCAGTGATTAATAAGGGACCAGAGAAAGAGAGCAAGGAATGAATAAGTGTCACCCAGGGTTTTTTAAGGCAACAAAATTATCCTGTATGACACTGTAATGGTGATTACAGGACATTGTGCATTTGTAAAAACCTACAGAACTATACAACACACAGAATAAACATTGATGCTGTACTGTAATGTAAAATTTTCTGTGAAACTTGTCCTTAGTCCCTTGTTTGGCAGACAAACAGGTCACATTTACAGGTTCCATCTAATAAGCAGGAATTTGCTAACTTAAGGTATAATCCCGGCTTTTTAGATAAGATTTAACAGTGAGCACTCAGTCCTTGAATCTCCTCAAGATATTCTTCAGAAAGGAAGAGATTAAATCTAAGATTGCCTTCCTCTAGAATTAAAATATCTTTAGTTCAGGACAATTGAAAATCTAGAACCAGAATCCCTTCCTATCAAGACTAACTACATTTTTAGTGTAAATGATTGTTTCTAGCTTTATAAATTAAATTCAAACTTGAGTTCAGCGAAAAGCTTTAACAGCAAAAATCTATCAGACTATCCTTACGTTTGAATCGTGGCTCTGATTACACTGGTCAAAAATGAGATCGCTAATGACTTTAAAAGGCCCTGACCTGTAGTATCTTGGTGTAGTGAAAATGAATATAACCCTGAAAATTTTTTGTTAGCTCTCTTTTTTTTTTTAAGATTTATTTATTTATACATACAAGCTGGGATACAGGCCAGAGGTGTGGGGCAGCGAGAAGGTTTACCAGAGAAACAGAGTGGGGAGCAGAACAGGCAGATCAGAAATACACTGCTGAGGGGAGCAGCAGGTGAGGCAGGAGAGGTCTGCCGCACCATGTGGGATTCTCCCCAGCTGGGTGTCAAACTCGCATCACGCACTGCCAACGGCTCCACAGAGCAGCACTCAACCGCTGCACCACCAGGGAGGCCCTTTTAGCTCTCTTTTTGAAGATATTTCATATAATTCATTTTATATGTTTCACCATGTAAATTTATCCAGTAGGACTGCAACAACATGCTAAATCAAGCTAGAATGATGTCATATTGCATCGCATTGCATAATACCATCATTCACACATGATCCAGAGTTGATTGCATCATTTTCTGATGCAATGCAATCTACTGCGAGGCACCTGCTGAAGTAAGCTGATGTCAGCAGTGTACTATAGAAAGCCTTATTGGAAAGGTTGAGCACTGAAAATATTTCAGACTTTGTACAAGACAATTTAAGCTACTGTTCCATAGAACTGTTATTATTTTATACATTTAGACACAATACAGAACAGTAATACCTCAAAAGTGCATTAATAGTGTGGCCAATTTCTGCTCCATTTGTGGGGAAGTGACATTTGCCAACCAGAAGAAAAGTATCACTTCTCAAGTGAAGAAGTGTCGGAGGCCGGCTCCAACCGAGGTTGGGTACCCGGGGGTGGTGGGGAAAGCGTCGGAGGCGGCGGAGGGTTCAGTGGGGAGAAGGGGGTGGGGAGCGAGTGGGGAGAAGAAGGTGGGGAGCGAGAGACAGCACACACCAGAGAGTCTGGTCAGGCCGTTCCACTTTATTATTGGAGAACGGGGTTTTTAAAGCATGAGAAGAATTAACTACCGGCAATGACAGGGTGATTACAGATATTCAAATACATAAGCAATTACATAGTTTGAGGGGAAATCAAGGAACTTTTGAAGAATGTCTCTTATCTGAGGTAAATTTCGGCAAGGTAAAGGACATAGTCTTCAACATTTGCCCTAGGCCTAGGGTGGAAGCTGCTGTCTC
>PVIJ01015288.1:0-15372 GCA_004024925.1 Scalopus aquaticus
CTCCCTCCTCCTCCCTCCTCCTCCCTCCTCCTCTCTCCCCTCCTTTCTAGTTCTGCTTGAGTAGGGGCTATCTCCTGCTCCCCAGGGTGCCTGGAAGAACATTCCTGCTTTTCTTTCTCCCTCCATCATTCCCTCTTCTCCTGGATGATGCTCCCCAGAGTTGCAGACAGCTCCACTCTGCTAGCTCTTGCTCCTCAGAAGAGGGGAGTGGGGAGGGTAGGACCCCAAGCCCTGTGCCCAGGATGCCATCTGTAGCGGGCGCCTTGGCCCCGTGACACTCATGCCTCCAGCTGCCCCAGCTCCCAGCTCCGATTACCCGCTGGCTGCTGGTGGGGGAGGGGTGTGTGCCATGCCCAGCTTGGGGGTGCTCCTAAATATGCCTTCTGGGCTGCTTGGATGTCCTGGGGCCGTTGGGGCATGGGTGCAAAGCTCTGTGGGCTGGCAGCGGGGAGGGATGGAGCCCTTGGGTGTGGATGTCTCACAGCCACCCTCCGTGGCCTGGGGAGATGGAGGTGACCTCCAGACCCCAGCACCCACCTTGATGTCTGACTGGTGAGGGCCTGGGGGTTAGAAGGGAGAGGAGAGCAGCAGGTGGGCGAGGTTCTAGTGGGGGGGAACACAGTCTTTGATGTTCCTACTGGGCATCTGGCCCAAGTCAAGGCCACTGTTTATGTCTTTCTGTCTCTGACCTGCAGGGGCGAGTTTCCTGTTATATTCTTTGGGGGGACAGGATCCTTTGTTTAAGGAACCAGTCTCCCCCTTATGTCATATCCCCCACCCCATCTCCTGTTCTCTAAACTCCAAGGTCCCCCGCAGTGCTGAGATTGATTTAAGGGTCACTGCCCCTTAGTTCCAGAATCCCACCCCCCAGCTCCCTCCCTGCCTCCCACCTGCCAAGCTGATGCCTGAATGCCCCTCTCCACCTCACACCTGCCAAACAGTACCTTCCTTCCCCCTCACTCCTGCTCTCTTTCCTGGCACTAGGATGACAAGGAGATGGGTGGGGCTGCCCTGCTCAGTCCATACCTGAGCCATGGGGGTGGGGGGAGGTTCTGGAAAGGGAGGAAGAGGTCCCAGCCCTGAGAGGCATGTTCCCCTACATGGGGGCTTGCCTGGCTGCTGTTGGTTTCTGTGGCTGCCTGTGGGAGCCATGTTGGCACGGGTGCCAGTGTCTGCACACAGTTGCCTGTGTTTGCCTGTGCATGCCCGTGTGTGTCCTTGGTGTGCATGTGTGTCCTTGTGTGTGCATGTGTGTGTGTGTTTGGGCTGCGGTGGCCACGGGGTCCCTTTGCATCACCCTTCTTGACTCCCATGATGTGGGTTCAGGGCCTCAATTTCAGATAATCGGGAGTAGGGGGGAAGTATCCCCTCCCAGCAGCAGGCAGAGGGGAAGGGGAGAGGGAGGTGTGAACCTACCCACAGCACTATTAATAGCCCACATGCCAGGCCACCAAGAACCAGCTGTCACCGTGGAAACCATTTCTATTCCCCCCTCCCCCAGCCTCCATGGGGTGGGACTGAGGCGGGGCATGAAGCACCCCCCACCCATCTTTCTTTGTTACCTTTCTCTCTTTGTCTCCCCTCTCCTTCATCGGTCTCTCCTCCCCTTATCTGTCCTCTGCTCTGCCTCATCCCTTCTCTTCCCCACCCCCATCTCATCGCTGCCTCTCTTCCTTCCCCTGTGTCCTTGTCATCTCTGCCTCTACCCCATCCCTGCCCTTTTCTTTGTTCCACCCCTCCTGTCTTTCTTCCCTCACACCCCTCTCCTCCTCTTTCTCCCTTTTCCTCAGTCCCCTCTATATGTGTGTCCTCCCCTCTGTGGTTGCCAGCAGGAGGGCTGGGCTTTCCTTAGAAAATTAAGGACAAAGTTCAGGGGCCTCAGACAGGTGGGCCAAGCCAAGAGCAGGCACTCAGGTGAGAAGCATCTGCAGAGCCTGGGGGGTGAGATTCTGTTCACAGAGTTCCCTCTGGCTACCCCAAGAGTCCTTTGGGGGTGTCCCTTGGGTCCACAGGACTTGGATTGGGGCAGCAAGTGTGGGGCTCTGGCCTGGTGCCCATGGATGATGCTGCACTGGCCTCTCGTCCCTGTGCCCCAGCGCCCCCGTTGTAGAAGCAGCTCAGCTTAATGAAACGCTTCCCCCTCCTCGGGCACCTTGCCCACACTGACACCCGGTGGCTCTTAGCTGACGAAGAGGGGGTGGGTGGCCAGACCAGCCGACAGGTGGGTCTGCCATCCGGCTGTCCAGCCTAGTCTCAGAAGCCTGCAGCTCCACCCTCCACCAAGTTGGGGCCCAGCCTCTGCCTCTGCCAGGGATGTGGCAGGGAGGAGCTGGGGGAAGTGTGCTGGATTCCGGGAGGAGGGGGGAAAGGCTACCCTTCAGGGTGGGTATCCCTGCCCCTACCTGCTTCACTCACACAGGCTCACGTGGTATGTGCCTCCCCACGTGCTGGGCCTCTGCTTACTCTGTGTGGCTTCAGAGGCCCTAGAGAGATGACAAGAATCCTCAGGGGTTCCAGCCTCTTGCTGCATGCCAGGCAAGGGTGCCCGAAGCAGTGAGGTCAGCGCCTTGCTCCCCTAGCCCCTGCCAGAGGCTAAGCATAGCCCAGGGCGCACTGACAGGCACCCAGACCCACCCGTTGGCCCAGCACTAGGGCAGAAAGGGAACCTGTCCCTCCCCCGGCGGGCACGTGCAAGCCCTTGGCAGTACCCAGACACATTTGGCGTTAAGGTTGGGCCGGGGAGGGGGAAGGGAAAACAAACATGGTGGCTTAGGTTGGCACTACCCCAGGTGTGCCCTGTAGCAACTGGCAGTGCTGAAGGTGCAGGGGGAGGGGGTTCTCCGGAGCCGTGGCCCAGGGCTGGAGTGGCCCCTGCCCTGTGGTGGCTGTTGGTGCTCCCTGCCGCCAGGCCACAGCTGCTAATCCCCATTCCCACACACCCTGGCCCTCTTCTCCTGCCCCCAGGGTATGCTCCCCAGGGCTGTCCCTCTCTCAGCATGCCCACTCCTGTGCCTGCCTCCTCCCTTCCCGGGGGCGCTTGGGCCTCCGGCTGGCGAGTGGATTTTTCCAGCTTCTGTAAACAAGTGGTGGCAGCATGCCAGGTGGGCAGGAGACAGGCGGGGGCAGCACCGCAGCCAGGGTGTGCCAAGCACCGAGGCACAGCCTGGGGGGGGAGACAGGGAAACACCCAGGTCCAGAGAGAGAGACAGAGAGAGAGAGAGAGACATTCAGATACAGTCAGATGAAACGAAGCCTCTCTGGGCACAGGCAAAAGTGGAAACAGAGGCAGCAGAAAAGAGCCTCTCTATTGTCCAGCCCATCCCCCAAGGCCGCTGGCCCCTCTCCTTCACTACTCTGGCTGAGAGCAGCGGGCCCCAGTGCCCAGTCCCAGGGCATCCCCACCCACTTCTTCCCCCACCTCCACCCCTTAGCGCTGGCTACGCCATTATAAATTTATAACAGGAATTTCTCCACAAGCCAAGAAAAACTTGACCTACTTTCTTGACGGCTCCCTGGGCTAAGGCTCCTGCTTGCCCCCCCCAGTCTCCTGTCCAGCCCCTAGTGCCCAGTCCTGTGTGGGGGTATCAAAGGCGCGACTCCTGCCTTGCTCCCCGCACTGGGGGCTCCCCTGGGGCAGAGGTCCTGTCCCCTGTCTTGCCCTGCCCAATAGCCTCACTTATCTTTCTCTTTCCCTCCCACCCTGGCTCCTTATCAGTATCTAGGGGTGGGGCCCGGGGGGCCCATGGGCGAGGTCTCGGGCAACAGCCATGTGATGGAGGTTGTGTGTGGGGAGCTGCACCCTTTGTCCCCCCTGCTTGCCCACACCTGCCTGTGCACGCAGACCGGAAGCCCCGGGTCTGCGCCTGGGGTCAGAGGCACAGCATGGAGTGAAAGGTGGGCGCCGGTTGGCACTGCCTGGACTCCAGGTAGCAGAACCAGGCTGGCACTGGAGCCAGGCTTAGAGTTGCCGAGCTCCCTGCTTACAAGCTGTGTGAACTTGAGAGAACGATCGAGCTTTCTGTGACTGGATTTCCTTATCCGTAGAGTTCCAGACCCACTTCGGAAGGCGCGTATTATCTAGCCAGTGAACGTGTATTAATCTCCTGCCCCTTCTCCTTGCCGTCCTGCTAGGCAGCTGCCCAGCTCGACCAGCTGGGTAGTCTGGCTCCTCCAGGACGGGAGATCTGGGACCTGCTTTGGGAAACTCTCTGGAACTCTTGGGGCAGGGGCTGGGGAGTAGCCCTACCTCAGCAGCATCCAGGGGTCCTGCTCCCACTGTGTTCAGGGTCCCTGTCTTTAAGGCCCTCAGATGGACCTGTGTGCAAACTCCACCCACCCTTCCTCCAAGGGTACCCTCCATACCTGGGTGGAAACAGCTCTGGTCCCCTCTTGCACTAATACCGATGAGTTAGGAAAACCTGGCTCATGTTAAGGGCTGAGCACTTGATTGAATGTGAGGATTGAGACATGGTAATGGATTACCTCATACTTTCCCTTCATCCTTGTCCATGTCTGGGGTTTAAGATGTGGATCTTCAATCTCGCCTGCTGTACCTGTTGAACTGAGGGCTTATCCCGGGCCTCTCCCGTGCCCACCACCATCTTGTTAGGGGCCCCAGGAGCTCAGTGCCACCAGAGGAGCCCTGTCCACCCACCCCCATGGCACCTTCTTATGGCTTCCTCTCTCCTCTCTCCACAGGGACCTCTGGACAGTACAAGACTCTGAAGCTACTCCTTCAGCCCAGGACCACCCACAGACCCTGCTTGCACCCCAGCCCTGCCACCTGCCACTCCCTGGCCCCTCTCACCGCCCGCCCCCCTTGGGGTGCAGGGCATGGTGTGAAAGGCCAAGTGCTGAGGCGGGCACCATGGGTGCTGTGCCCTAGGGCCTGGTGGCAGGGGGTGGGTGGCCTGTGGTTGTGCCGGGGGGGCCAGTGTGCCCACCCCAGTCTCTTGGCGTGCTGGAGGGCATCCTGGATGGAATTGAAGTGAATGGAACAGAAGCCAAGCAAGGTGGAGTGTGGGTCAGACCCAGAGGAGAACAGGTAACGGGTCCCACCACTGGGTCGTGTCAACTCTTAGGCCACAGGCAGGGTGACCTGGCAAGGAGAGCTGAGCCTGGGCCCTTTAAGCACCTCTGGGGGATGGGCATGAGGCCAGTGAGCCTGCTGCCTACCTTTGCCCGGGAGTCGAGGTCATGTTCAGATTCACAGGGAATTGGGCACCTGAGTTGAGAGATGCCCATTTTGCAGAGTGGGTGAGTGATGCAGAGCAAAGGGACTACAGGCAGTGGGCACCTACACGGCTGCTGGACAGTGTGGTGCTGCCCCCGCCTCCTCTGCCACTGCCGCCCCCACCTGAGCATGTGGATTGCAAACGGCCTGCTCTTGTCCTCCTGCTCTCCCTACCAGCCCGCTCGCGACTGCCCACTGCTGTGCCGTCCACATGCCACAGTGTATGTGACGCGACATTGCGGGGCACGTGCACCCGTCACCATTGGTCACAGCCCACGCTTATGTTTGGAACCTACTGGGAGCTCCACAAGCTCTTCCTTGTTCGTGGGCAAGGGCGGGCACTGTTGTGGGGCTCCTCCCAGGAAGTGGAGGTGAATGCCAACTAGAAGGGCTGTGCTCACACGTGAAGGAGGCAGCAGCCCCATGCACAGCTAGGGCTGGGTTACCTATGAGCTGCATTGCCCTCCAGGAGCCCAGAGGGTCTCTGCCTCTCCCATTGGCTCCAAGTGGCACAGAGCTCTGTCCCAGTTGGCATGGTGCCCCGGGAGCTGGGTACAGCCTGTGCCTATGGCTATGGAGAGATTGGGGGAGGGGGTGCTCTGGGGAGCAGTGTGGCCGTTGCCTAGGAGACCAGATCCTGAGCCAGGAGGCCTGAGGCCTGGCCAGGCAAAGCCTTGGGGCCCAAGCCTAGGTCCCTGGAGAGGTAGAGGCGATGGATGGGGCTGGCAGCTAGGTAGGGAACCTGGAGTACCCCAACCCCAAAAGCCTCACCCCAAAGGGGACTCTGAGAAAGATCTGAAAAAGATCACTCCGTAGCTTTTGCTTGCAGCCTGCCCAGGGTCTGTGGGTCTGGGAGAGTCTGCTCCTAACTGGAGAAAGGCCGGAATGCCCCCCCCCAACAAGGCTACAGCCCCTCCCCTGACACCCTCCCTCCCCAAGTCCCTGCGCCACCCTGTGGCTTTCCGTGGAACTACACCCAGAAACTGTGAGGTTAGTAATTACCGAGGCTGCCGGCTCACCTGGGACCTAAGTGGCCAGGAGTTCCCCTCACGCACCCATCCTGGAGGCGGGAGGGAGGGAGGTCTGACCCTCCGGCACAGGGTGGTCCCCAGGGGGGAATGAAACAGTGCTGTCTGTGACTGTCACCCTGGCCAAGGTCACTGTGTCAGTGTGTTGGGAGCTGCATCCAGCTCCAGGAGGACGGCCCCAGCATGCCCCTTCCTGGGTGGGTGCAGGAGGTCATACAATCGGAGTGTGCATGCATGTCGAAGGCTTATGTAACCCGTGTGTGCTGAGGTTACATAACATGTGTGTGGAGAGACTGGAGACACATATGTGCGTGGCTGAGGATTGCGCCCACCCTGCATGCAGGGGCACTTGGCCTTGGGCTGGTTCTTCCTTCAGTGCCCAGTGTCACCAGGCCAGCAGGACCTCGGTGGCTGCTCTGTGAAGCAGAGGCCCTGGACTCTGGGATTCTGGCAGTCCCTTCCTCGTCTCATCTCCGGTTCTAGGGTCCACTTGCCGGCTCTGCATTCAGTCACCGTGATTATTTAGCATGTGTGCCCAGCCTGGAAATCAAGCGAGGTGTTCATGGGAGAGAGGAGGGCACAGCCTAGCGGTCCTATGTTGTGAAAGTTGCATAGATGTAGATTCTGGTGTTTATCTGCCATACCTGGGTTTATACTGCCAACCACATATGCTCTGGTATATGTAGCATGTATGTGTGTCTGTGTGGGTGTGTAGAGGTTCCAGTGCTTTCAGCATGTCCTGAAGATTCCTCTTGCAGGTGACATGTACTGAAAGCTTATGTGGCTATCTTGTGAAGCGTGGGTGCTTAAGGTTCTATGCTCGTGTGTGTGTGTGTGTGTGTGTGTGTGTGTGTGTGTGTGTGTCGGGGCTCTGGATCATACTTGTGCCCCAGCCAAACACCTTATCTCTGTCCCCTGCAGCTTCCAGATAGCTGGACCCTTCTCAGCTTTGTCAGCTGACCTGGGGGTGGGAGGGTTGAACAAGGACACAAGGTGGAGGGAATTGGGTCGGGGGGATAATAGAAGCCTATTGGATGAGAAGGGAGCTGCCCCTACATTGCTCTCTGACTCTGCCCACCTTGCCCCCATCCAGTGCCAGGTCACCAGATGGAAAGCGAAAAAGAAAGAACGGCCAATGTTCCCTGAAAACCAGCATGTCAGGTGAGCTTAGCTACGTGCTCCCCCTGCCCTCCCTGCACCCCCTCCTAACCAGTCTAGGCCTCTCTGGGCCCTGCGCATGTGTTGGCAGCTCCTGTGTCCCCTGGGGAGAGCCTCCTGGAGGGCTTGGGATGGACTTGTCTGGAGGTGAGAGGGGTATGTGGGTTTTGAGGATGGATTAAACCCCTTCCCTTTCATAACTCCCCTGTCCGAGGCCTCACCAGGGTCAGGGCCTGGGCCGACGGGCCGGGGCTGGAGCCCTCTGAGACGAGCTGCTGACACTTGCTTCCTCTTCTGCTTCCCCTGACCCTTGGATGCGGCCAGAGAAAACCCCTGAATGGACAGTCAGAAGAGCGGGGAGTCTCCTTATTCTTAGGGACGAGGCTAGACATGATAATAATCTCTGATGTGTCTCCAGGACCCCACTGAAGACAAAGAGCCCTCCAGAGAGGCTGTGTCAGGGGTGGGCCAGAAAGGAAAAGTGGGGGGATGGAGTAAGCACAGGGCCCGAGCCTCCCGGCCCACCTCCTTTCTTCCCTCCCAGGGTATATCCCTAGTTACCTGGACAAAGACGAGCAGTGTGTCGTGTGTGGGGACAAGGCAACCGGTTACCACTACCGCTGCATCACCTGCGAGGGCTGCAAGGTATGGGCCAGCCAGTTCCTGCTCCGCCCCCCCACCACCTGACCCCAGCTCCCACTCAGGCCCTTAGCACCTGGTACAACAAACAGCTCTATAAACAGGGAACCCAAAACCTACCGATTACACCGTCATTTCTTATTTATTCATTCATTTGTTCATTCATAATCCTTGCTCTAGCCTTTCTGGGCCTCAGTTTCTTCACGTATAAAAGGAGCATAGTCATGTTACCTATTTACCTACCTCGTCGAGTCTTGGGGGAATTCAATGAGCTCTTTCACATAAAGTATTTAAAGCAATGCCAGGCACAAAAGAAGCACCCAGTGCTAGTCAGCCGTCAGCTGTCCATCCAGTGTGTTAAGTGTGAGGGGTTAGTGTCCTGCTCACCACCTGCCAGCCAGGCAGGCTTAAAACAGACAGATGTCAGTGTTTTCTGAACGTGGTTCGTGGCTACCTGCAGGACTAGGGAAATGCAGACTCCTCGGCCTTAGTCCACCCCTGCTTGATCAGAACCTTTTATGGTGGAACCCAGGAGTCAGGCTGCCCAGGTACTTCTGATGCACCTGAGAGGGTGAGGATGAGTACATCAGCAGGGGCATAGCAGGGCCCTACAAGAGAGGGTGGCAGTCCCCTGGGTGGAGAGGTTAAGGTCATAGATGAGAGCAGCCTTTAGTAGCATTCACTTGGGTCACTACAGCTTGCAGGGGTTTCTCAGCACGATCCTGAAAATGTAAGGCCTTCCAAGAAACAGAATTATTGAAAAATATGTGAAGGCTTCAAGTTCCTTTCTTTGCTAGAGTCGCGACCAGACGGGATAGAGTTCCATGGCAGCGTTCCTGGAGGCATTGCAGGCCGAGTATAGAGTGAGGAACCTTGCCCTCAAGCCCATCTGAGCCCCCAGAGGGGCACTCAAAAATCTGGAGATGCTTTGGTCCCATCTCTAGAGAGTCTGATGATGTAGGACTAGAGTGAGGCCCAGGGATCTGATTTTTGGTGAGGGTCCTGAGTGATTTTTAATGTGCCCTAGAATCTGAGAGCCTAGACCATGCCTTGTCATACCTCAGGTCCAGTTCTGGTGCTGCCCATTTAGCCAGGCGACTTTGGGCAAATTGCTTGAGGTCTCCAAACTTCAGCTTCCTAGTCCGTCAAATGAGATGATCACAGTTCCTACCTCCCGGGGTTGACACAAGTGTTAGCTGCAATGATGCATGAAACAAAAGGCTTCAGACACCCTGGCACGTCGTAGCTCTTCTTATTGCTACCATCTGGATTCTCGAGCATTTTCCTTTAAAGCAAAGACTTCATGTGATATGTAAAATGGAAATTTTTCTTTCAAAACTACTGACCTTCATACCCAAGGCCTTTTCTCCACTTTTTGACCCCCTATTTCACAAATTCCACCTGCACAGGCAACAGCCATATGAAGATGGCTTTGGGCTTGGGGATGTTTTAGGGTCTTTCAACCAGGTGGACTATATGGTATTGGTCGAACTTCCCCAGGGTTCTTCCTTTAGGCCTTGTAGCACCTCACACCATTCTAAGCCCAGACCTCTCCATCCTTACCTTCTACCACTGCTCCCCACATGCTCCACCCTCAGCAGCCTGGGGTCTGAGGCACCTGTCCTAATGTCCTGTGGCCTAAGCCCAGTGACGCTGGGCTTCCAGGTCAGCAGGATGAAAGGCTCCCTCACTTGTCTCCACCCCCACCCCAGAGAACTGCACAGTTGGTTCAAAGGAGAGCTCATACTCACAAATCGCTCTGTTGCCGCCCCCCAGGGCTTCTTTCGCCGCACAATCCAGAAGAACCTCCATCCCACCTACTCCTGCAAATATGATAGTTGCTGTGTCATTGACAAGATCACCCGCAATCAGTGCCAGCTGTGCCGCTTCAAGAAGTGCATCGCCGTGGGCATGGCCATGGACTGTAAGGGGGCGGGTGGGGAAAGGGCCCGGCAGCTGCGGGGGAGGGGTGTTCAGATATGGCAGCCCCCTTCCAGGATACCCTCAGGGCCCACAGGACAGAGTGACAATCCAGGTCAGGCTGATGGGGGATGAACACTCAGAGTGCAGGTCCCTGCTGTCCTCCTTCCTGGGGAAAGGAAACCAACCGAGGGCCCCTCTGCCGGTCCTGGATGTGGGCCCCAGTGCCTCTCTGCCCTGTGCCACTCAAGGGCCTTAGGGAGGGAGTCGCTGGGTAGAAAGAAGTCCTCAGCAACCCCCACATTGTGCCTGACTGCAGAGAAGGCACCCCCCCTCTGGCTGAGAGAGGGCATCTCACTGGCTGGAATTGGGTGGCAAGGTCACTGGTAACTACTGTCACCATGACCCTGGAGACTAAGACGTGCCATTCCTCCAGAGTAGCCCAAATTGAATCTGATGTCCCAGTGGGCATCCCTGTCCAGGTTGTGCCCGCACCTGCTGGGTGTGTGGGAATCACTGATCCTCTCTCAGTTTCTCCAGCCTGTGCACCAGGAAGAATGGTTTCCAGAAGGGGTGCGGAGAGTGCCCCACAAAGGCTGTGTCTCTGTTGACAGTGGTTCTAGACGACTCGAAGCGGGTGGCTAAGCGCAAGCTGATTGAGCAGAACCGGGAGCGGCGACGGAAGGAGGAGATGATCCGGTCTCTGCAGCAGCGACCAGAGCCCACTCCCGAAGAGTGGGATCTGATCCATGTTGCCACAGAGGCCCATCGCAGCACAAATGCCCAGGGCAGCCATTGGAAGCAGAGGCGGAAATTCCTGGTAAGGAGAGAGGGGTGTAGAGAGAGGCAACCAGGTGACTGGGGGAGGAGAGTGAGCTCAGAGTCTTGCCTCCTCCAGGAATCCACCTTGGTTTAATCAATCCAAAGCTGACTCCCCCCAAACCTTGAATGGTCAGCTTGGGAGGAGATGGACTGTTGGTTGTAAGTGGGGGCTAGGAGGCAGAAAACTGGGTTCTGGTTCCTGGTAGCACGTGCAGGAAACAGTATGCTGTTAGGAGCTTGGGCTCTGACACCAAGCAGGTGGGTGTGTGTGAAAGACAGGAGGCAGCCTCCTGGGTTGAAACCTAGTTCTACCACTTACTGGTCATGTGATCTTGGGCTGTTACTCAACTGTGCTATGCCTCAGTTTCCTCTTCTGTGACGGTGATAATTATGATATCTTTTTAAAGGATTGTGGTGAAGATTAAATGAGATAATATGTGTAAAATATGCCTAACTCCATATTAAATGTCCAACAGATACAGCTTCCGTTATTATTACATTACTTCTACTGTTAGGATCATTGTCATTATTAGCCAACTTGGCGCCCTGGCCCTGTTCCGTGCCTCAAGGTGAAAGAGAAGCCCTTAGATTGGGACTGGTTGGCCCCTCTTCCCCAAGCTGCCTTGGAGCTCCCCCTGGTGGGCAGGGAACCTCAGTGAGCAGTTGAAAGGGGTCTGCAGCCCCAGCTGACCCCTGTCTCTCCCTCCAGCCTGATGACATTGGCCAGTCACCTATCGTCTCCATGCCGGATGGAGACAAGGTGGACCTAGAGGCCTTCAGCGAGTTTACTAAGATCATCACTCCGGCCATCACCCGCGTGGTGGACTTTGCCAAAAAACTGCCCATGTTCTCCGAGGTGAGTGGCAGATGGGAAGAGATATGGCACCATACTGGAGGGAAACCGGGATTTCCAAGTACCAGCATCTTATGACCCAAGGTTCTCTGGCTAGGGAGCAATTGCTGTAGATCAGTACACCCCCCAGTGTGTACATGCGTGCACGCTCTTGAGTGCACACATGCATGCACACGCGCACGCATGCACCTATTCCCTGGGCTAGCTGATCCCTGGGGAGCCAGTGGGCTCCAAGTGCCCGGCCCCACAGCCCCTCCCAGGCCTGCCCTGGCCCTTGCCCCTCCAACTCTATGTGACCATTCCAACTCCAGACAGCTTGAAAGTTGTAATTTTAAAGAACGCTAACTCTGGCTGTGGTCTGTCCGATACCTACTAGTGCTATGACCTTGGCCGTGCTATCTGGCTCCCTGTCCTGCGGTTTCCTCATCTGCAGGGATGGAGATAGACACGGGACCTAACTCGCAGGCTTAGTTGTGAGGTTTGATCAAACAGGCAAATCCACTGTCCAACACAAGTTTAACTGTCCAAAGTATACATTCCTGACTGAGGCCATTGCTGGTCTTGAAGCCCCCGGAGGGTGTCTAGGGGACACTGGTCGGGGAGGCCTGCTGAGTGTGCCTTGCCCTGCTACTCCACAGCTGCCTTGCGAAGACCAGATCATCCTCCTGAAGGGGTGCTGCATGGAGATCATGTCCCTGCGGGCGGCTGTCCGCTACGACCCCGAGAGCGACACCCTGACCCTGAGTGGAGAGATGGCTGTCAAGCGAGAGCAGCTCAAAAATGGCGGCCTGGGCGTCGTCTCCGACGCCATCTTTGAACTGGGCAAGTCACTCTCTGCCTTTAACCTGGATGACACGGAAGTGGCTTTGCTGCAGGCTGTGCTGCTAATGTCAACAGGTACTGCCCATTGGCTGGGAGGGCTCGGCAGCTTCCGTGGGCCCAGAGCGTCACTGACCCCAGGCCCAGAAAGGGCTCTTCTCCTTTCTTAGTCCTGTGGTCTCTGCTCCTTGGTTTCTCCACCCCCACCCCCAAGCTTACTTCTGTCACCCAAGCCTTCTGTCACTTGAGCCCACTTGTTTCCTGTCCCCTGCTCTGTCACCTATGCCTCTGCTGTTGTCTCTTGCCTCCCAATCCCGCCTGTTCCTCCTGTCTGCATCCGTTCTTCCTCTCTGCCGCCAGCCACTCTGTCACCCACACTCCCTTCATGCCCCACCTCCACCTTGTTCCCGTCACCTCCTGTCCCCATCCTGCCTCTGTTCTCATCTGTCTCCTGCCTCCATCCTCTCTCCCTGCCCCTCGCCCCCTCTCTATTCCTGGTCCTGCCTCTCCGACCATCAGCCCTTCTCTCTGCACAGCAGCAGTCTTCCGGGGCCTATCTCTTCCCCCTCTGTCGTCACCGCTCCTTACCCCTCTGTCCCCTTCTTCTGCCTCTCTGCTGCTGGGGCCCACTCACCCTCACGACTCTTCTCCCTACAGACCGCTCGGGCCTGCTGTGTGTGGACAAGATCGAGAAGAGTCAGGAGGCGTACCTGCTGGCGTTCGAGCACTACGTCAACCACCGCAAACACAACATTCCGCACTTCTGGCCCAAGCTGCTGATGAAGGTGACTGACCTCCGCATGATCGGGGCCTGCCACGCCAGCCGCTTTCTCCACATGAAAGTCGAGTGCCCCACCGAACTCTTCCCCCCACTCTTCCTCGAGGTCTTTGAGGATCAGGAAGTCTAAAGCCTCAGGCGGCCAGAGGGTGTGCGGAGCTGGTGGGGAGGAGCCTGGAGAGAAGGGGCAGAGCTGGGGGCTGAGGGAGACCCCCACACCTCTTCTCTCCTTCCTCTCGCCCTCGGATAGATTCAGCTCCCACACACACCCGCACTGCCCCCGTCCCTCCTCAGAGCCTCCAGCCCTGGGACAGGGCACACAAATGAACTTGCTATGAACAGGAGTGTGGGAGGCTGGGGAACCGAGTCCTGCAGTTCCCAGGACCCCGTCCTCTGAGAAGGTAGGGGAGGGGAGGGAGAACTAAGAGCCATCTTAACTATAGGGAAGGAGTGGCTATAGGGGACAGGAATGTGTGGTGGGGGAAGATGCCCTCTACTCACCCCCTACACAACCCGAGCAAGAGCCCCCCCATCCCTTGGCCTAGGTTCCCCCTCCAGGCTAAGGGCTTCTTCCCCAGATGCCTGGGTGCAAAGAAAGGCTTGGCTTGGCTCCTCCCCTGGAGGTTAAAAATTATAGTCATTCTAACTGCACTTTGGATACCAGGCAAGGGGACAAGATAAATGAAGAAAAACTCGACAGAGAGAAAAAGAAAAAAAAAAAAAAGATTGAGCGATTGAGAGAGAGAGAGAGAGAGAGAGAGAGAGATGATATTAAGTTATTAACTGAGGCTGGCCAGAGGGGAGGACCCCCCTACCACCCCCATGCACTTTGAGAGCTGCCCCACCTCCCCCCAAATCAGAGAGAACTGCCCCCACACCAGGTCCCCAAGGGTAGGGCTGCCGATCAGAGCTGTGAGTTAACGCAACAGGGTCCTGGCCACCCCCCTTGCCTTGCCCTTCCCTCTGTGCCCCTTTGGCACCCCCATCCCAGTACTCCCTCTGCTCTCTGCCACTCGTGCCCGCTGAGTTCCATCTACCTCTCACGCTGGATGCCAGCTGGCCCCTCACCAGCCTGCCCTGCTGCCCGCACAGCTCCCCTTTCAAGTGCCCAGCCCCAGGGGCCTCTCCCTGTCCCCCTCCGCTCCCTCCACACCTTGGCACCCACACAGGAAAAACTGTGGCTCGAGCTCCCGCCCTCCACACATCCTGCAGTATTAGCTACAATCCAGATGCTGCTGCCCCGGGGGAGTGGGGGTGCTCATGAGCTTCTCACAGAGCCTCCACCCCCTCAAGACCCCATTCCCATCTGTCTTCTGGGCCCTCTGACCTCTGCCCTCCTCCTTCCCCCCTCCTACTTGATGCACTAACCCAGACTCTGGGCAGGCAGGCACCAGAAAGAGGGTGCTTAGATAAATGGCACTTAGTTGAGGGCCCAGGGGAGGGGGTGGTTGGTGCTCATCCTCTTTTATTTGAAGCTCTTTAGGCCGGCCCCCACCCTCTGCCCCTGGGACCCCTTCCCCCTACTTTTCTCTAATTCAGGGACTTTGGCTTGAGCCACCTCCCACCCTCCTGGTGAGGAGCGCTCTGTTGGTCTGCACTGGGGTGAGCTGCCCAACTCCCCTCCCTTTGGTTATCACCTACTCCTTAGGGGAGAGAGGGAGGAGGTGGCCCTCCGCAGGTGGGGTAGGGGCGGGCAGGAGGAACAGAGCAGACCAGAGGGCCCTGGGCTCAGCTGCATGTCGGCAGGGATGGATGGGTGGACATAGATGCCCCCGGAAGCCATGGGGAATGGGGCAGGGGGGCGGGGGGAGGGGGTCAGGGCTTCCTGCGCTTTGCACTATTGGGGCAAAAATGTCTTAAGCGGTGGGGAACCTGCCACCCCACTCTGACCCTCAGCCTGCCACAGCCCCCTACACACACACACACACACACACACACACACACACACAGAGGAAGGCAAGGCCATGCTGCCCATCAGGGTTCTGTCCTTCCCCACTGTTCAGGTGTTCCGGCAGGGGTGGAGGGTCTGGAAGAGCATCCGCTGTCACCTGTGCATGTGCCTGCCCCACACCCCGCCGGGCTTCTGGGCTGCCCTTGCTGTCTTTGTCTGTCTCTATCCTCT
>PVIJ01015288.1:15472-37153 GCA_004024925.1 Scalopus aquaticus
CCCCCCCCCCCCGTCCCGGCCTCTCCCTCTCCCCCCTCACTCATTGACGTGGTGTGTGTGTGCTTTCCTCTGCGTGAATGTGTGAGCGAGTACACGTGGCGAGGGAAGGAGCCAGGGAGACTCAGGAGTGCCACGCACCTGCTCTAGAGAGGCAGCTGTCCCAGTCCCTGCTGTGAAAGTGGGGGACAGGGCCCTCTCCTGGGGGCCATTGGTGCTAATGAAGGGGATGGCCTTGATGTGGGTGCTCAGCATGCCTCCCCCAGTATTGGCCCAGGGCACTAGGGCAGGCAGGGTGGGGCAGCAGGTGCAGTATTGGTGGGAGGAGGGACTGCTGGGAATAGGATGAGGGGGCAGGCCAGGACAAGGGGGTGCCAGAGCCATGACCACTACCCCGCCCCCACCACCGGCCTCTCCATCTCAGTATTCCCCCTCCTATCACTCATAACACACATACCTCATCCAGCCTCCTCCCTGCTCAGACTTGGGGAGGGTGGGGGTGGAGGAGCCCCTACCCCTTTCCCTGGTGGCGGGCCTGCAGGGCTGGGAGAGGGCAGGGCGTGTGACATAGACACCGTCCAGAGGGGGGGGACAGTAATTCCTGCCCTAGGAACTCCTGGGTGGGGGGAGGGGACTCTTCCCTGGAGGCGCTACTGAATGTATAAGAAGCTGGTGCTGGGGTGGGGGGCGGGAGGGGGGTAATGGCCAGAAATAGGGAAGGAGGTAGGTCCCTTCCCCAGGGAGGGGTGGGGCCGGCAGGGGTGACTTGGGGCTCCTACTTCTGCCCCCCGTTGACAATCAGTATGTCTGTTATGTGCGATTTTTCACCCCGTTGTGTTTTGGGTCAGGATTTTAAAGAAAGATATTTTTATGGTAATTGTTGCTCGTCTATTTTACTATATATTTATGTAATAAATATATGATGAAAATAACCCCCTTGGGCACCCCCCTTAGACTTGTGTGCTGTTTCCCTGTATCCTCCCATCTGCTGGCAGAGTACCCGCCCCACAAACTGACCAGATGGAGAGGTGTCCCCCAGCCTTGGCAGTATTTCCACCCCAGCCCACCCCCAAACGAGCACACACCACAGAAGCCAGCTCAGCTGTGAACTATTGGATTTGAGACAGGAATAGAACAAATTGGGGAGCTAAAGAATAAGGGGGGAGTGGTTTAAATAGGGGAGGATGGGGAGGTTCAGTGATGGGGTGGGAGGCAGGTATTTATTTACAAGAAGGCTCAGGGGGC
Source organism: Scalopus aquaticus (assembly GCA_004024925.1). NCBI lineage: Eukaryota > Metazoa > Chordata > Mammalia > Eulipotyphla > Talpidae > Scalopus > Scalopus aquaticus. The sequence goes on from PVIJ01015288.1 coordinate 16,715, forward strand.
CAGAGGCTCATCTTGGAATATTTTATAACAATATAAATAAGATTCTGGTTTGCTTTTCCTTTTCGTCTCGTAAAGGAGAGAGAAGTGCAGAGTTCGATTCTGTACAAGGGGGCAGCGGCAGAAGGCCGGCCGGGCGGGTCACTGGGCGTCCACCCGGAAGGACAGCAGCTTCTCGGAATGCATGTTGTTCAGGGTCCGCAGGTCCGGCAGCTTGAGCAGCAGCTTGGTGAAGCGGGAAGTCTCCAAGGGCTGGTTCTTCAGCACCAGAGCCCGAAGAGCCCGCAGCAGCGTCTCCTGGAGCTGCTCCACCGAAGCGGAATTCTCCATTCCCGAGCGGTCTGTGGGGAAGACGACAGCAGTGAGGCAGACTCCCTGAGCTCCTCTGACGAGGACCCGGAGGTCTGCGAGGACACGGAGGACGCCGCCGCGGAGGCGGCTGTGGCAGGCAACGCAGCCTCTCCCTAAGCCCCTCCGAGGGCCCATGGGAAGGAGGAGGGGAGCGAAACCCCTTCTCCCAGGCCTCTGCCCCTAACCCCCCGCAGAAGCCCCCTCACCCCCCAGAGCTGGGCGCCTGGGCTCAGCAAAGCTGGTCACCTCCCACCCCACAAGGCCATTCTCCTTCCCTGAACAGGCCAAACACCCCAGCTCCCTTGCTTTTCGCTCTCTAGTTCCCTCTGCCTGGGATGCCCTTCCCCCACCCCTGCCTGGCAGTATCGTACTTGTCCTCTGAGGCCCCACTCAAGTGTCACCTCCTTCCCCAGCTCCCCCAGGCAGAAATAGTTGTCTGTGCTTCCAAAGCCCTTGGTTCATGCTTCTACTGTGACACTTATCTCACTGTTTTATATTTAGTCGGGCATGAGTCTGTCTCCTAAGCTAGACTGTGTCTGAATCATGTCTGTATCCCCAGTGCCCTGCACAGGGCCTGGCATAGAGTAGGTACTCCATAAAAGGTGTGTTGAATTGAACTGCGTCCGCCTCCTCCCGGTTCAGGGTCAGGCGACAGCTTGACCTACCTGCCGAGACGAGCACCACCGCGGTGAAGAGGCCCAGCTCCTCCTCGGTAAGCGCCAGGGAGTTGAGCTTCTCGCTGAAGTCAAACATGGCACTGAGCAGGTCTCCCATGCCCATGGCGCCGAGCTCCTGCAGGCTGTAGGTGGTGCGGCTCAGGAACATCACTGTCTGGTCCTTCACGTTGAACAGCGATGCGAAGCGCACCATCAGCACCTAAAGAGAGGGGACAGTCATCCTGGGCGGGGTGGGAGGAGCACCTGTCAGCGGGCCCTCAAGTTTTCCAAAGTGCTTACTGGTTCAGTCTTAGATTTCTCTGTGGAGTGAAGGTGGTTTATGATTGGGCAGTGGGGGAGGGGGAGCCCAAGGGGAAGGATGGGGAACATCCCACTGGCTTTGGACTCCAAAGGCCTGCATCTGAGTCTCAGCTCTGTTCCTGCCTGAGACCTTGGGCCAGGCACTTCACACAAGCAGATTTGCTCAGGCCTCAATGGGAGGGTGGCAGTGGATCCCCAGGTGTCATTTTAAGGCAATGGGATGTGCTCAGACCCAGCTGACATGACAGGAGTTCCAGGCATCCAGAGGCAGAGTGGGATGGATCTTTGCCCCCTCCCCCTGCTTTGTTAGTCAATCGTCTGTAAAGACACACACTGAAGTTTCAGAGCCCCTGCCCATCCCGGTCACCAAGCCTTTGTGCTAGATTGTTCCTAAGATCAAGAACAGGGAACACAAAGGGAAACTCACCTCAAAGGTGCCAGCCTTCAGCAGGGTGACCTGGTCGTGCTGAGAAAGGTCACGGAAGCCAGGGATGTGCTTGGCAAACTCTACCACCTCCCGCACAGCGGGCGTGAAGCTCATGGAGAAATCCTCCCAGATCTCTTGCACGGTTCGCCCACTGCGTCCATGCGGGTACATGTTCATGGGACATGCCTGGAGGAGGAAGGGTCTTTGGGAATGGAGCACCAGCCAGGATGACTTCGAGGGGTCCCTCAAGCAGGGATGGGCCCCAGGTTCTGCCCGGGTTTGGGGTTGTACCAGGTTAGGTGGTAACCAGGTACCAGGTGGAGGGCAAGCATTCCCGGGCAGAGCCCGATTGCAGGGCTGAGCATCCTCCCCTGGGAAAAGGACATCTGAGTCTCCAGGCACAGCCAGCTGCCCTACGCTAAATCCAATCTTCCAGGCCCCCTGCCCACCTCACCCCCCATGCCCTCACCAGCAGAATGTTCTTGGAGTTGCCCTGCCGAGGACTGTTGGCAGGTGCTTCGCCTTCTGGGCCTGAGTACACGTGGGTGGGGCATAGACGGTGCCCATTGCTGTTAGGCTGGTGGCAGCTGTGGTGGGCAGGGCCAGGGGGCCAGGTGGGAGGGTAAGAGGGAGCCTGGCGTGAACTGTTCAGGGCTTCGTTATGACGCTGGGTGGCCAGGGCGTTGTCGTTGGGGGCAGGTGGGCAGCTCTGATTTTCCCAGCGATGTGGGGTGGTAGTCGGAGGGCTGCCAGATGCATGGTTGGCATTGAAGTTCCCAGGTGAGGTGCCCAGCTTGTCATGGGCGTAGGTAAAGATCTCTCGGTGGGCCCGAGCCACCTGGGATATCACATCCTCCACTGTGGGCTCGGGACTTGGGGATCGGGGAGGCGTCAGCTGTTGTGGGAACTGGGAAAAGCCCACCAGGGGTGAAGGGGCCGGAGCTGGGGGTGGGGAGGGGCCCATGGGGCCTGGGGTGGGGTGCTGTGTGGGCGAGGTCTCCAGCGGGCACTGGCTGCTCAGCTGGTTGTTGGCCAGGTTCATGGCACTCTGCATCTCAGCCAGCATCCGCTGCTTCTCTCGTTTGGGGATGCGCCCAAAACGCACAGCTGTGACAGGATGAGAGCAGTGTCAGGAAGTTCTCATACACACTCACATGCTTCTCTTCCTTCCTTCTTCCTGAAAGGGCAAGACCCTGAAGGCTTGGGGTTCCACGTCAAAACTAAAACCAGCCAGGCCACTCCCATCGAGGGGGTTTTCCAAGTAGGGACTGCAGGAGGAGGTGACCTGAGGGACTAATGGGAAAGAAGTGTGTGTTTACCCAGAGGACGGAATGCTGGCCTCCCCGTGCAGATGAGATTTGCAGGAGGATGTGGGACTTTTTTGAAGGGAGGGATTATTCGGAAACCGGGTGGAGGGAAGGGGAAGGGTGCATGGACACTGGTGGGGCAACAGTGCGGCCTCACCATCTCGAGACATGCCCACGGAGAGACACTTCTTGAAGCGACACTGCTGGCAGCGGTTGCGGTTGATGCGGACGATGGAGCAGTTTTCATTTTTCAGACACCTCTTGTACTGGATGTTCTGCTGGATGCTCCGCCGGAAAAAGCCCTGGAGGGCAGGGGCAGCTAGTGAGCACCTCTGGCTAGGCCTGGCCCCTGTGTCCTGGGGGAGGGGTCACTTGCTCCTGCCCTTCCCCCACCTGCCTCACCTTGCAGCCCTCACAGGCATGCACACCGTAGTGGAAGCCTGAGGCAACGTCCCCACAGACTTTACACAGCAGCACCATGCCGTTCAGCTCTGTGGGAAGACAGGGGTGGTGGGTGAGCAGCAGGTGGGCTCTCTGGGTGGCCCAAGATATGGAGGTTTTCCAGGCTGGAGATTCTTGGGGGGAAAGCTGAGGAGGAGCTCTAGTATCTGAGGGGCACTCAAATGACCAGACTGGGCTGGACAGGGGCTGGTGCGACTCTAAGAGAAACCCTACCCCAACCCTCCCCAGGCCAGAGGAAGCCCAAGAATGGCTGTGTCACGTGAACACCAACACCCAGCCTAGGACTGGCTGCCTTCCCTCCCCCCAAAAGCAGCTGGAAATTTACTCACTGGTGATGTTGCTGGTGCTCTTGCTGGGGGACACTCGGCTACCGTCTTCTAGGGCCACTTGCAGACCCCCTGGGGGGCTCCCATTGTAGAAGGAAGAGGAAGATGAGCACGATGAGGACGAAGATGTTGAAGAAGGGGCGCCATCCTCATTCAAGCTGGGTGGAATGCTCCCAAAGGAACGGGCTGGGTCCTGGGTGAGGGAGCCTGTGGGTGACGGTGGGAAGTAGGCAGGGCAGCCTTGGGTCAGGGACTGGAAGCTGCCATTCGAGCTGTCACTGTAGAGGGATTCCGGGCTGGTGCGGCTCGGGGAGGAGCCACTGGAGCCAATGTAGGTGATAACACCACCTGGCAGGAGAACACAAGGGTTGCGGAGACTGTATCTTCCATCCTCGGGCGCCACCCTGTTCACCAGACCCTGGCCTCCCCCAAACACTGCTGGACACTCAGAGAGGTTAACCATGTGGAACCCCTAATCTTGGAGTCCCCAGAAAAAAAAACAGTAAGAAACTCTCCAACACATAGTAGACGTGGCATGGCCAACCAATACTATGACCCTTTGCAGGATACGTTTGGCATCTGCCTTGGGTATGACTCAAGGCATGACCCCTGTTGGCATCTGACATACGTGCCCACCTGCCCTGCAGGCCTTCCTTGGGAATATTGACTGCAACGAATAACTTAATTGTCAACAGTAAACCTGGGGACATGTAATGCCATCTATGCCCCGCCCCCCGCCAAAATGCTGATTTTTCAGGAATGAGACTATGGAGGAGCAGCTAGCCAACAGCGAGGCGAGTGGAGGTTTTACAAGCATAAGACAGGCACGTTCCCCAAAAACTGGAAGACGTAGTCTCCAAAGGTACAGTATCTGCTCAGGTGAGTTCCCCTTTAGCGGTGAGAGTCAGAGTGGACTCTACTCTGATTTCAGAAAAGACTTAGCAGTGCAAGTTGCAAGAGTGAAGGACAAATTGTCCAACCTAGGGTTCTGGAATTCCCCCTTCTAGATCTCAGCCTGGTCACAATGACCTTGGCTTTATGGTCATTCAAGGACTTTGGCCCTCTGGTTATACCGCCAACCAGGTGGCTGTGTTCCCGTGGCATTAGAAGAAAAAGGTGACCTGCCTACCACACCTTGCCAAGCACCTAGATTGGCCTGCCATGGGCGGGGTGAGAGAGGGAGGATCCCAGGACACGTGTGAGCCAACACAAGCCAGGCCACCTTGTCTACAGAGGCACATGTCTTGCTCACCCACTGACACACACTAAGCTGGGCAGGACAGTCTTAAAATAGCTCAAGGTTGGTCAGGGTGAACCCAGTTCCCTGTGAAATAGTTGCGCAACAGATCAGCTCCTACAGTTTCAGGACTCAGGTGGGGGATGGGATTATTTATTCCGTGGTAAGTGAGCTTGATCTAGTTTACCCATTCCCAAAAGGGGAGTAAGACCTTCATCCAAAGAGACTTCCAAGCTGGAAATGAGGGGCATGACCAATGCTCTACTTCTAGATCTGGCACCACCAACGTGATTGAGAGCTAAAGGAAATCAACTTTCACCTCTGGCTCTCAATTCTCCTTTGTGTGTGGGGGGAAAAAGATGAAACAGACTTCACCTTTCAGCTATGACTCTGGTATGTAGCTGTTCTGGAACAATCCTTAGAAAGCAAACTGCTGCTTGTTTGGTGGGGACAGGAGGCAAAAAAATGCAGGAATAAGGAGAGATGCTTAGAGAACAGTAACAATTTGGAAAGTGGAGAAGCTGAGTATAAAGGAAGTACAATGAAGTAAGTGCAAACGGAATAAAGAGAAATGAAAAGGCTAAATGTGAGGTCCCCTTGAGAGTAAACATGAGGCCAGGAGAGGTCTGGGATGGCCCCATCATACTCCTCTTCGTGATGGGGGAGGGGGCAGGCAGGCGGACAGGAAAAGAAGGCAGGCGGGGTGGTGAGTCAGCCCAGCTTCACCCAGATCTCAGTGGGGCGGGGCGGGAGCCGGGCCCTCAGCCGGCCTCACGTCCCAGCTCCACGTGTGCCTCTCGCACGTGGCTCCCCAACGAGGAACCCCGGAACTCGGGGCCCCGCCCTCTCCGCTTCCCGTCAATCGGTAGCAGCAACCCCGCCCCCGTCCCGCCCCTCAGCGTCCGGGTCGCGCGCTAGGCCCTGAAAGCCGGCTGGGCCGGGACCACCGAGGGGAGGAGAAAAGAGAACACGCGTTGCCAGGGCGACAAGGGGCGGAGCTCATTATGTAATGGGGCCGGGAGGCAACCACCAATCGGGTGGTGGCCACGGCTTCTCCTGAATGAAAACAAACGCAGCACGTGGGTCGGGTTCCGCGGCCATGTGAGCCCTCCAGGCCGCCCCGGCGCTGTGGGTGTCCTCCGAGGGGCTCAGCAACACTCTCGGGCCCTTCAAGTTCCTCTCCCCGCTGCCACTGAGGATTCCCCAGTGAGTCCGGCCAAGCATTATCCCAAGCCCTCCAGCCTGGAGCCCCATTGCCCCACAGTTTCTCAGGTTACCTTGAGCCAGTGGGAACTAGGGGAAGGAAGAAGAGGAAATTCTCTTTCCGAGAAGTCCAGGCATGCCACAGCTGCAGGGGTGGACAGATGGGGGCGTTTCGGGGCGTTGCTCCAAAGCTCCCAGTACCTCCAAACTGTTCATTTCACCACACGTTCCCACTCGCCATTTCCTACTGCCCGGGATCTGAGTCCTTCAGACACAAGGAGCTTTGAGACTTAGGAGTGGAGGTGGCGTGCCTGAAGCGCATTCCCGGGCTAAACAACCTGCTCCGGACAGCCCAGCTGATGGCAGCAGGCTAGCAAAGCCCGGCACCAAAAGATTCTCCAGTCCCTTATAAAGTTTGGTTGGTTTTTGTTTTTTGTTTTCTAAGGACTACATGGAGGTGAGAAGACAGTGATAGAGAATGAACAGTAAAGGAATCTCATACCTGTATTGTTGTTGGAGTCCAGGGTCGTCATGTCTTCACCGGTTGAGAGCGGTCATTCAAACGGGACCTTGATACAAATTGGAGGGTGGAATTGCCACTGTCGCCCCCTGGATACTGGCTGAGGACGGGGAGTGGACCCCGCAGCTCACGATCAGGATCGGGGGCACACTGCAGCAAGGTCTTGGGGTGGCCGAACCGCAACTCTGCAGAAGGGTGGGACGCTGAGGCTACGGAGGTCTGCTTTGCATGGGAAGAGCAGAGAGAGGAGGGGAGAAGGGGGATCAGTCCGCAGTACTGGTTAGAAGGCAGCAAGAAGTCGAGTCTCTGCAGTGCACGGAGCAGTACTGCTTGACGGCTCCGCAGCGCTGCAGGGTAGCGAATCTGGAGCTCCTGATGCAAAAAGTCCCAGAGGGAGAGAGGTTGCAGTCAGGAAATAAGTAGGTGATGAGGAGAAACCGGGCACCCAGGCACGAAGAAGCGAGACGTGTGCCCTGCTACGATCCCTCGGTAGCAATATTTCACTCTGCCAATCTCAGCCGCCTTTTGCCCCAGCCTTTTTCCCTGGGACAGAGGGCTCTGCGCAGGCGCCAGCAACCCCGGGTTCCCGGGCCGCACGCGGCACTGGAGCAGGTACCATGTGATCCCAGGGAGCGCCTCGTGCCCCAGTGACACACTTTTCCAGCAGCAGGCACGTTGAGCTTGGTGCGCCTGCGTATCGCTAAGGCTGTCGGGATTTGTAGTCCGCTGGCAAAGTAGGCGGACTGTGTATATTTCCTCTGTTTTCTGCCTTGCAAATGCTCTATCCCGCCGGGGAGGCGCTGAGAGCTGGGTGGGGCGGAGAGCCCTGAAGAATCTGGATGGTGTGTTTGGAAAGCCCGTATGGCAGAGGCATGTGAATTCCTGGGGCGGGACTGCAGGCTTGACTGCTCCTTGGAGAGCAAAGCTAACAGGCCCTTTCTGCAAACCTTGCAAACGTGAGGACTTCACGTGATTACAGGACTGACCTCGCATTGAGGTTACTGGTGACACAGAGGGAGAGACAAGTAGGGGCCGGGGAGGGGGGAAGATATCCTCAGACTTGGGGAGCTTAGGCTGAACTTATGCTATAGGACCAAGTCCTGTGACCAAAAGGAAATGTGATCCCTTTTCTTTTTTTTTTTTTAAAGATTTATTTTTTATTTATACATACAAGCTGGGGTACAGGCCAGAGGCATGGGGCGGCGAGAGGGTTCACCAGAGACAGAGCGGGGAGCAGAACAGGCAGATCAGAAATACACTGCTGAGGGGAGCAGCGGGCGGGGCAGGAGAGGTCTGCCGAGCCATGTGGGATTCTCCCTGGCCGGGCGTCGAACTCGCGTCGCCCCTGCCCACAGCTCCACAGCGCAGCGCTTAACCACTGTGCCACCGGGGAGGCCCCCCCTTTTCCTTTCTATTCCCCTTAGGGAGAGCACCCCTAGGGAAAGGAGTTGCCATGGGGGTAAGGATGTCCCTAAGGACTCCCTGTTGCTTATATGACACTACCCCACCCACTCAAGGTGACTTTAGGGTGAGTCATTTCTCTTTATCTGGGAAATAAAAAGGACAAAGGAGGGGAACTTTATGATGAAAGTGCTTTGAGGTCCTAAAATAATGGAGGCCAGAGGTGAAGCAGGGGTCAGAGGGCAGAATGACACCCTCTCCCTACTTCCACTCCATCCCCCAGTGCTTGAGGGTAGCATATGGATTCCACAAGGTAATTCACAAGAGAACACAAAGATTATTTAAACAACCACCCACCTTTACTCATGAGGAAAATGAAGCTTAGAAGTGACTAGTCCAAGGTCAGACATCCATTTCTAGCTTCATCTGCCCACCCTAAATAAATATCAGGGACGTGGAAAGATGAGCAAATGAAACAGTGGACAGAGGCTAGAAACAGCCAGCATCGCCCTTTGGAGCAATAACTTCCCCATTGGTGAAAACAGGGTCTCAAGTAGAGGTCTCTGCTATTTGAGGGCTTGAGTCATGGGAAGAGATGGGAGCTTCTAAGGAGGGTTGTGTGCTTTGTTTTCTTCCCTCAGCCCCCCCCACACACACACACACAACCCTTCTCATGTATCCACAGGCAGACGCTGTGGCAGCAGCACTGATGGGTGGCAGGACACATGACAACTAATAAAGAGGTAGAATAAAGGAGGGGTGCGGGCACCAAGAAAGAAGTAAGCTGGGCAAGCAAAAGTGAGAAGCTGAAAGGACCGTGGGGTGACTGAAGGGAAAGAGGCAGGCAGCTGACATGATCACTGACACACACACCCCATGCCCAAGAGAAAATGGGCTCCCTAGAATAGGTTCCTTAGAATGGCCTGAGATTTAGCTTTGCTCCCCTGCCCCCAAGAAGAGTAGGAGAGGACAGTGGGCTCTTCTCTGGCCTGCCCTGGCCTTTTTGCCCAGAGCTGGGAGGCTGCAGCTGAACGTGGGAGGAACTGGGAGGGGCTAGACAAACAAGGAAGAGGCTTTTCAGGAAAACTTGGTTCCGAACTCAGTCTCCACCCCTTCTCCCTCCTCCTGCTGGGCTCTGGAGGGGAAGCTGGGAGGTGAGCTGCTCTGTCTAGTGTTGCCTGCTCTCTATACCCTTCTGGGCTATCCACCAAAACCAGGGGCAGAGCCCAGACATCTGCCAGGACTTAATTATTTTTTTTCATATATTTATTATTATTTGTATCTTTTACATTGTAATGTATTCTGCATGAAAGGACTTAATTCTAAATGAGGACCTAGCCTCTCAACAGCCCCTGTGCCACCATTGACACACTCCCTTTAGTGCCCTGGGTCTTCTCCCTCCCGGATACCCACAGCTAACTTTGCTGCTGCTGTGGCCATCCTGCCCACCCCCTGTCCTACTGGCCAGTCTTTACCCCTATAGGGGAAAGGTCAGGGGTCAAGACTCCCTCCCCAAGTTTGCAGCCAATGAGAGGGAGGAAAAAGCAGCAAGAGCTGAAATTTAGTCAGCCTAACTGCTCTTGGCAAGAAGCTGGGTTGTTTTGCAGTCTGCCTGAGCTATGAGGGCGGAGGCCAGGAGGAGGGAGCACGCAAAGCGGGGAGGTTACCTTTGCTCCCTCCTTCCTCTGCACTTCTTATAGGACCCTTCCTTTTCTCCCTGACAAAGCAGAAATTGGTCTTCGTTTTACAATTGCAGAGGGTACAGAAGAATGAAGAGGCAGGACTCATCCTTAGCTCCAGAAGTTTTTTTCTGTTTTTTTTTAAAGATTTATTTTATTTATACATACAAGCTGGGGTGCAGGGCAGAGGCGAGGGGGGGGAGGTGAGAGGGTTCACCAGAGACAGAGTGGGGAGCAGAACAGGCATATCAGAAACACACTGCTGAGGGGAGCAGCGGGCCAGGTAGGAGAGGTCTGCCGCACCATGTGGGATTCTCCCCGACTGGGCGTGGAACCCAGATCTCGGGCTGCCGGGGTGTAGAACTCGCATCGCGAGCTGCCGACAGCTCCACAGTGCAGCGCCCAAACGCTGCGCCACCGCCACCCACCGGGGAGGCCCAGCTCCAGAAGTTTCTACCCTGCTGCTCCTTTCTGCCAACAGCTGCTGGGAGAAGGGCAGATACTAGGGGACTTAGAGCTACCAAAAGGAAGAGGGAAAGGCTGGGTTGTCAGACCTTTAGGGATCTGGAGTAGAATGTAACTATGGCCTATCTTTGACGTCCACCTTGACAACCTTTAAACAACAGGTGCATCTCAACACAGCCTCCTGCCAGCTGGACATTCCAGTTCACTTCTACAAACACACACATGAAGGGGACTGACCTCTTAATAAACAGTTCAGATTGGCACTGTGTGGACGTGATATATAACAGGGCCTGGCACAATAAGGCAGGACACATTTCTACCCAAAAACATCTGGAGCTCTGGGGGACTGACTTTACCATTTAGGGGCAGGATTGGATCGTGAGTGTCCAAATACATCTTTAATATATCTCCTGAATGTCTTTGGACTGGGGAGGACAGCAGAAAGAAGAGGAAAGACAGAAACAGAGTCTAAGCTCTGTGTGTCTGTGATTGTATGATTGTGAATTAAGTTCTGCATGTGTATAAGTATGAGTGGTATGAGTGTGTGTTGGATGTGTGTGTTTGATCCAAGATCTAGTCTCCTTGTTGTTCTGGGTAATAGGGCAACACCCTATGTAAATCCGGGGTGGCCTAAATCTTGGGCCAACTGCTTGACTGACTGAGGGTGGCTCCTTGCTGGTAACCAGGTCAGGCTTCAGTAGGTGATTTCCCTTCCCCCTCTTTTCTCACCAAATCAACCACTGCCCAGGGTAATAACCTGCCTGCCCAGGTGATGCAAATCTGAGACAGAAACCTCTGGGATGCCCCGGAATCAGAGAACCAGCCATGTGCCTGGGAGAGACTCATTCCCTCCCCTGCTAGATCCTTTACCTATTCTCTAAAAGGGCAGCCGGCTTTCCCTATCCCACACAAAGCCTTGATATCTTGGGGGAGTATTTCCAGAACATAGCACTAGAGGGTCAAAGTCTGAGCTGATTTGTTCTTTGAGGGAAATGGAGAAAGAGGGTGAGGCATGCTCTAGGGCTGGGTGGCATGAATACTTTTTTGTATCAGATTCTCTCTTTACCTCCTTACTCTGTTTCTAAAGAAAGAAAACAAAATATGTGAAGTACCAACTGTATACCAGGCAGGATGCTAAGTGCTTTGCACACATGTCACTGAATATCCACAACCAGCCTATATAGTCAGAATCATGCTTTGAGATGGGGAATCTGAGACTTAGAGATCGCTTTTTTTTTCTTTTTTTTTTTTGAGATCTTTATTAACTTGCCCAGAATGCTAGAGACAATTGGATTTGTCAGGAAGCCGTACTTGCATAGCACTTTACATAAGACTGAGAGCATGTTATGGCAAAGAATAGTGAAGTTGATGGAGATCGTTAAAGGAGTTAACACTCCCCCCAGCTAGTGCTAAGGATTACCACTATTAATTTATTAAGGATCAATGAAAATGGTAAGGTAGGGCCTCCCTGGTGGCCTAGGAGTTAAGTCTCAGTGCTACCACCACAACGGCCCACCATGAAGGCCTGAGTTGACTCACCAAGATGGCCTGAATTTGATCCCCAGGCAGGGACCTGACCCACATGGCCCAGCAGACCTCTCCTGTCTCACCCGCTGCCCCCCTTACCAGTGTATGTCAGTAGATCTGCCTGTTCTGCTTCCCACTCTGTCTCTGGTGAATCCTCTCACCACCCCACACCTCTGGCCTACACCCCAGCTCTTTTATGCATAAATAAAAATAAATCTTTTAAAAAAGAAAAACCTCTCATCTCCCCCATTTACCTGCCAGAGCAGTATAGACAGCCAATCTAAAACAGCCATTCAAAAGCCATTGGCCATCCTGGATGAACATTCTTTCAACAGAAATTTGGGGGGAACCCAAATGAGGGTCCCCTCTCAGAGGTCAGGACCCCACCCACATCACTGGATCCTGGAGGTGGCATGGACAGTCCTTGTCAGTGGAAGACTAAGCCCTGGATCACCCTCTTTCTGGCATGGGGTTCCTCCTCCCGGGCTGGGGGGAGGGGTGGCATGCAGGACATTCCATGCCAAGACCATCCTGTTTTCTGTGCTGCTGCTGGAGCCCACTGGTGATGTCACTGCAGGATCCCTGCACCTGCCTCTTGATTGTCCTTGAGCCTCTGCATGACTGAAGTGCAGGACTACGTGCGTGTGCATGTGTGTTGGGGGGGGCCAGGGGATATGCCTGTGTGCCTGCACCCTGCGCCCCCCCCCCCTTACCCCAAGCTCTGTTTCAAGCCTTCTCCTTATTCAGCGTCTCCCATTCCTTGGGCCTCTGCAGATTTCCATGCAGCTGCCTGGGGAGCTAGAGGCTCATGACAGTCCTTGTAAGGAGGATGGCCCTCAGAGGAGCCAGGGCCAGGGCAGGCGTTAGGGGCCCTGTGTGGATTCTGGAAAGCTTACATAAACACTGGTTGGGATGGGGAGGGGGGCGGTGCAATAGGCTGCCCAGGGGGAAAAAAAAACAACCTCCGCCCCTCCAGCTCAGCCTGCTTGGAAAGAAGGAACAAGGCTCACTTTCCCTCCTCCCGTCCCTCTCCCCTATTTTGCAGCTGTTAGTTGGGCTGGAACGACTGCAGTATCTTGAGGGGTGCGGGAAGGGGGGTGGAGGAAGGGTGGTAGAACAGGGATTGAAGGGGGGCTTGCAGGGGAAGGAGAGAGAGGATGCTGTGAGCAATTTCACAAATTTGGGATCCCTCCCCTTCTTCTAAATTGGGGGGGAAGGGAGAGAAACAATTTGTCAGAGATTTTCAATGCCACAGGAAGGAGCTTTGGCTCATTAGAATGCGCAGTTTGCACCCTGAAAAAAAAAAATCTGTGCTGGTTGCAAAAATGCAGACGTGTGTAGGGGCACGGTGGAGATTAAAAAAAAAAGTGCTAGCTCTGCAATGCAGGATCTGCAAAGTTTTGGTGCGGTAGGGAAATGTGGGTCGTGCTCATTTCATTTGCTTGTTCCTGCTAACCTACTGTCCGCCTGACTCCAGCATGGTCTCACAACCAACAAGAGGCACCACAGCTCAGAAATCCTGAAACGAGGTCACAGGTTGGGGGCCAGAGCACAGGGCTGGAATTGGGGGTCAGGGGTTAGAGGGAGAAGAACCTGTGGGGCTTGGAGGGCCAGGTAGGTGGGAGGGGATTCTGGGGAGGAATGGAAGTTGAACTTGTCTTTGGAACCTGTGTCTATTCCAGCTAGACCCGGATTACTGTGAACCTCTTCCAGTTCTTCCTACACACACACACACACACACACACACACACACACACACACACACACACACACACCCCCTTCTCTCAGAGGGACTGTCCCTTTTCTGTCCCGTAACCCCACAGACCACTGCTGCAGAAGAAATCCTAGCTCCCTGCCCCTGAGCCCACAAATCCCTGAATTCTCCTTGTTCTAATTCTGGAACGAGGAATTGCTACATCAGTATGTGGCATTCTCCTCCCTAAAATCAGGTAGCCTGATTTGGGGGCGCGCAGGCTGCAGGGAAACCAGTCTTGGCTCGGACAACATCCTCCTCTGAGCCCCCCCCCGGGGAGGGTTGCCATTCTGCACTCTTGGCTTGGGGAAGCCCTTTGTTCACTGGGGCCTAAGGGCTCTGGGTCCTGGAACCCCCAGGGCTTCCTGGGAGAATATACCTGGGGAAATGGTGTTTCTTTCCAGGGTGCTTGCTCCCCTGGTGGCTCAGGAGAAACAAAAGGAGCCAGCAGCAGGATAAAGAACCAGGAGACACGGAGGAGAGCCCAACGCCCTTTCACTCCTGCTCTTTCACTCCTTCCCCACCTCTCCCGCTGCTCCTCAGGCGGGGGCCAGGGTTCAGCGTGTTTGTGCGGGCAGAGGCTCACGCGGGCCGCCCGGGTCACATGGCCCGGGCATGTGCAGCCTGCTCCATTTCCACCACAACAACTCGCTCATAAACAGCCCGGCTGCGGCGGCGGCGGCGGCGGCGGAGACATGTGCGAGCGAGGGGGTGGGGCACGTGGCCCTGCCCGAGCAGAGGGAAGGCTCCGGCTCCGGCTCCAGCTCGGCAGCACCGCCTCTCCCCTCCCCGCCTGGCGCTGCCTGCCACAGGAAATTCCTAGTGCTCCGCTGCCGCTGCTGCAAAACATGTTTGGGGAAGTGACTTTCAATAAGCAGGGAGTGGATGGATTATCTGAAAAAGAACAGAATGGATACTCACTTCCAGAGGATACTCAGCTCCAGAACCACTGATGCCTGCCCCTGCCCCTTCTTTCCCAGATCCCTGTACCCACTGGCGTGCAGGGCGGAGCAGGAGTCACGTGTTCACGACTCACCTGTTTCTTCCTTCTAAACTATATAAAATTGGCACCAACCAGGTCCCCATGGTGAGCCCTGGGGCAAGGGGCTGGGGTTCTCTAAGGCTGTGGTTCTCAGGTTCACTGGTGGCCCCAGGTGGGGCAGCATCACCTGGGACCTGTTGGCAATGCAAATGCTCAGGCCCTCCCAAGTCCACTGAATCAGAACCTCTGGCCTCAAGGTGGTAAAGGTCAGCATGTTTGAACAAGCCCTGGAGGAGGTTCGGTGCAGGTTGAAGTTTGAGAACCAATGTTTTTTTTAGGTCTTTGTTCCCTAGCCATCTGCCCTGTAGGAGAATCTAATCTAGCCTAGGCTGTGGGGAATGTCCACCTTCTGCTTTGGGGCTTCTTCATCTCAATTTAGCCAGAGAGGGCCTCTCAGGTGGCACAAGGGGTTAAGTCTCAGCACTATGAAGCTATAGGCAGCCATTGCAGCAAGAGTTCCATCCCCCCCGCCAGGAAGCTTCCCACGTGGCATAGCAGACCTCTTCTGCCTCGCCCCCTCAGCTGTGTATTTCAGTGGATTCACCTGTTCTGCTCCCTGTTCTGTCTCTAGTGAATCCTCTCACCCCCACCCCCACCTCTGGCCTACACCCCAGCTTGTATGCATAAAAAAATACATCTTTAAAAAAAAATTTAGCCAGAGAGCCTAACCAAGTGTCTGCTGTGTGCAAGGATACTGGAAATGAAGACAAATGAATAGTCAGCGATGAGCTGAGAATGCAAGGGCAGGAGAAGTTACAAGGGGAATGGCTGAGGGGAAGCACAGGCTAGGGTTGTGATTATTTATCCCTTCTCTTTACCTACTTTCTTCCTGCCCTGAGGCTCCTATTAGAAGTGATTGTGGTTTAAACTGTTTTGAGACTGGGGGTAAAAATTGGTCCCTTGTCTATTTTTGTTGGCCATGGGGATCCCCAGGCTAGTTACAGTCATAAGTCCGTGACTCCCCATGCATAACTAAAGGATCTGAGCCCATATACACTTGGGATCTCAGGGGCAAGGGTACAGCAGCCAAGACAAGGAATAAGGTCCCGGAAGGTTGGAAGCACCCCAGGCAAAATGAATTTAACAGGTAACAAGCAGGAAAAGTCTTTCAGTGGGGGAGGGTGGGGACAACCCTGGCCTACTCCAGTTTCCTGAGACCCAGAAACTGTGGCCAGAAGAAGCCAAGGGGTCTCTAAGGCAAATCACAAAGACTCCTAGGAATGAAACCTGAGCCTCAAAAGCAAAGCAACTGGAAAATGGGGGACAGGTGAACAGGGCAAGGATGGGGCACGGCATGGGGGAAGCCAAGAATGGGCGCCATGTTCCGCGGCCTGTATCCTCTGGCTTCCCTTCTCCGTCACACGCAGCGCTCCATTACTGTCTCAGATGTGACCAGCTGACTCTTGGCCTCTCTCCCTGCTTCATTTTTTCCAGGAATATGCTTTCCTCTGTTCTCACAGAGTCCTTTCTCTTGCTTCTCTGCAAGGCATCCTCTGTGTGCCTGAAAGGCTCCGGGCTCAAGAAGCAGACAGCCCCGCAGGCTCAGCTGCAGTGACCTACATCGGCTCTCCCCTAGGCCCTGGGTGTGGGGGCTGAGGTTTCAAGGCAGGAACTTGGGAATCTGGCAGAGTTCTACAGATGGTGACGTTAGGGAAACAGGCTGCAGAAGTGGCACTGAGGGACCTCAAGGCAGGGGGCGCCACAGGGGTGAGCTCTTACTTATTTGTGGACAGTATCAGAAAACTAACGAGCACTGAGTCCTTGGATAGGTGCCTGAGGTCTCTAACAGACCTGATCTCTATTCATTAGATTTGGGAATGTTTTTTTTTTTTTTTCCTTTTCCCCGTTCTTGCTCAACCCACCCCAGTTGGCTGCAGCTGGCTGGAAAGATTTCCCTGGCCTGACAAGGACCAGTCAGTTCAGATTTCAGCTGATTTATTACAGAGACGAGGAGGCTGAGTAGAGGTGGTCAGCGATATACACACCTATTCCCAGACTTTACTATGGAGACCTACGTACTTCCTTAGACCTAAATGTTCTGAAAAAGTAAGAAGGAGGCTCAGAGCTGAATTGCCATTTACAAATTCCTTACCTTAGAACCCCTGCAGCTGACCCTCCCTTTCCAGCTATAGGCCTCTGGAATAGGGAGGCACGTTCTGAAATAGGTGCTTTCCCTGGCTCACTATAAAACCAGTGTTTAGGATGCCTACTGCCTCCAGATTGTGGATGTTTTGCCCTGGAAAGGAAATCCCATTGTGCAGGGAAGGAAATTAGATGGTGGTGAGAGAATGATAGATGAGATGAGCCTTTTCCTTGGAAGAGAGAGCGCAAGCGCGCGCAAGAGAACAGGCTGTTTGGGACTGGGTGGCTCTCCTGTCCAAAGGGCTTTCCTCAGCCAAGCCCCACCCCAAAGCCCAGGAAGTCCACAGCTTGGCACCCAGCCAGGGTGAGAGCATTCCTCAGGACTCCTACAGGCTGTGGGGGGATGTTGATGGTGTTCCCACCACCAGGATGGGGGAGGGGAAGGAAATGAGAAGGGGAGGAAATGACCAGAGAAGAGGGTGAGGGTTGGGGAGTTAGTTCCCAGTGTCACAAGTCCCTTTTAAAAGTGTCGTGGCTGGATGCCTTCCCAAGGGCCATGAGAAGGGTCTGTTGCTTCAGAGCAGACGGCAGATGACCCCTAGGTCACCTCTTCGCTCAGGGTCATCACTGAAATCCCAAACTGTCCTCTGAAGGTCTCTTTCTCCTCGCTTCCTTCCTCTGGGGCTGTGGTTGAGCTCGGGAGCCCCCCAGTGGCTAAAATCTGGAATTGCAACGGGACTGGGGAGCCCATTGGGTCTCCCTCAGTCCCTCCTGCGCGGTCCTTCCTTTCCTCCCCCAGGCCCAGGATTCTGGAAATAGCATCTGGTAATGGGAGCGCTGACAGATGCTGAGTTATAGGAGAGCAAGTGTTTCTAGTTCTTAATGCTCTAGCTTGATCGCATCGAGACTGTTTCTCTTGATAATAGGTACCTAGGACTTCTATTCCCTTCAACACGTTGCTCCTTGGGCTGCAAGATTCGCAACTCTTGGGCTATTTACAACTCATGACCTCTATGATATTTTGGAGAGGTAAATGGTCCCGTGATAATTCTGATTTTAAATTTACCCTTCATTCTCTGACCACTGCCTGACGTACTATTTCTTCCCGTCAGCCTACAACCGCATACTGTACAGTACCCCAATTCCCTACTAAAACTCTCAAACACACATCTTATGTACAGGAAGGGAGTGGGAGGAAAATGGACAGAGCGTAGGTCAGAATTTTCCCCAAGGAAACCAGTTCCCTCTGGCTTCACCTGACCCATTTTCTTGCTTTTCCTGGTTATTTGTTCTGTGTCCCAAGCCTTACCACTGGACTTATTTTGCTGTCCAGCCCATTTCCCTTTCCTCCAAGGTGATCTCCTGGGGCTTTTCCCATCCACGGCTCAGTCAGGGAGCTTCCCACATGGCGCAGCAGACCTCTCCTGCCTCACCCACTGCTCCCCTCAGCAGTGTATTTCCGTTGATTTGCCTGCTCTGCTCCCCACTCTGTCTCTCCCCCCTCTCACCGCCCCACGCCTCTGGCCTGTACCCCAGCTTGTATGCATAAATAAATAAGTATTAAAAAAAAAGAGGAGGAGACTCCATTTTGGAAATGATTTGTCAGTTTGAAGAGTCTAGCCCACAGAGAGGGAAGCGCTTCTAATGTAGTTGGGGAAGGGGAGGTGGTAGGGGAGGCAAGAAAGATAATCTTGGCTAGGAGAGGCCCTGTTCCCATTTTCCAGTCCATAATTAAAGGATTATTGGCTCTTGTCTGGTATTGAAGCATCTCAGAAACCTCTGCCAACACCATGAAAGACTCTAGGGGAAATGAAGCTGAGATAGCCAACTTTGCAGCCAGGGATTAAAACTTTGCCCAACTCCACCCTCAGAGTAGTTCTCTTTGATGCTATCCTTTCTCTTAAACTTGCCTCATATTCTGCATGATCCTTCAACTGACCATCCGGGGAATTCTAAAGAGATAAATCATTTTAAGCAGAGGCAGCGACCTTCCCCTGCGGCCCCCCCCCAGAACTCAATCAACGTTCTTCTCCCCAGGTTGCTGCCCCACAACCACCCTGAAGGGGGCAGTTTTGTTCAGTCGTTAGTTGGTGCCAGAGAAAAGAGAGCCCCAGGAAGGAAACACAACAATTGGTCACGTGTAGTGGGTGGGGGTTGTCGCAGGGGTTGCTGGGACAGAGAGGGGAGGTCCACGTGGAGTGGGCGGGGCTAGCTGAAAGTTTTGGCGGGGCTGGCAAAGGGAGCAAAATACCCAAATTTGAGTTGTGATTTTATTTAAAAAGGGGGAAAAAAAAAAAAAGGCAGCAGGGAGGGTGTGTCCTGCCCTGGGAGAAGCCCCAGCAGAAGGGAGAAGGGGAGCGGCACTGGAGCATCCGGCTCGCCGAGGCCCGGGACGCAGGGCATTATTTCTGCCAGAAAGAGCCGGAAACCTCTGTGGCTCCATGCTGTTTCCCCATCCCCCCAAAAGGGAAAGGTAGCGTTTCCAGTCTCTTTTCAGTGCCATTTGCGGCTGGGCTATCGCCAGCCAAGCAACCCGTCTTTATTTACCTTTCCAAGAGCTTCAGGAAGCCGCCCAGATGAATCCTGTCTGTGGGGAGAAGCCCAAACAAGTTCTTTGCTACCAAGTTCTGCCCCACTGTTTGCAGAAAACACAGCTTTATAACCGTTTTCAAGCCGGAAGGGGCCTTAGAGATGATCTATTTCAACTTTCTTTTTGGCCTGGGGAAACCCAGACCCAGACCCATAAAAGGGCTTGCTACGAGCTCTGTCCGCACTGAGCATTCCCTTCAAAGAAGGTTATGGACATGAACTCTGCTATTCTTAAAAGCCTCCGGAGGGACTGGTGAAAGCGTTGGCTTTAACTCCATGGTCCTCTTAGCCAAAGGGCAGAAGAGATGGTCATTATCCCATTAGGGATAAAACAGGCAAAGAATAAGGACTTGACTTACAGGTCCTGTTTTCCTCATGGCTAGCAGCTCCACTTTCTCCCTCTTGGCGCTTTACTCCTTGATAGCTCCCTTCCTTATATGTTTTAGTTCAGGGATTACCACAATTTAAAATCTAATGGTTTAGGGCCTCCCTGGTGGTGCAACGGGTTAAGCCCAGTGCTGCGGAGCTGTCGGCAGCTGCAGCATGAGTTCGATCCACAGCCAGGGAGATTCCTACATGGCCCAGCAGACCTCTCCTGCCTCGCCTACTGCTCCCCTCAGCAGTGTATTTCGGTCCATCTGCCTGTTCTGCTCCCCACTTTGTCTCTGGCCTGTACCCCAGCTGTATGTATAAATAAATAAATCTTTAAAAAAAAAAATCTAATGGGCCTCCCCGGTGGCGCAGCGGTTAAGCGCTGCGCTGTGGAGCTGTTGGCAGCGGCAACGGGAGTTTGACGCCCGGCCCACATGGTGGGGCGGACCTCTCCTGCCTCGCCCTTTGCTCCCCTCAGCAGTGTATTTCTGATCTGCCTGTTCTGCTCCCCGCTCTGTCTCTGGTGAACCCTCTCGCCGCCCCACGCCTCTGGCCTGTACCCCAACTTGTATGTATAAATAAAAATAAATCTAAAAAAAAAATCTAATGGCTTGGAAACAAGAATTCTCTTCCCCTCTTAGGTCTTCTCTCTTTTTTTTTTAAAATTTTATTTTATTTATACATACAAGCTGGGGTACAGGCCAGAGGTGTGGGGCGGCGAG
>PVIJ01015289.1:0-37047 GCA_004024925.1 Scalopus aquaticus
TCTTTTTGTTCCATTTCCTTTCCTTGAGGGCTTGCTTGGTTGCTTATATTTTTCCTTCTCCCTGTTTGTCTTCTGATTTGTTGTAAGTGTTGGGAGATTGTGGCACTGGTGTTGGCAGGCATCTCTTTGGGTTCTCCTTCTTGGATGTCGAGGAGTGGTGATCTAACTGTTTCTGGCCCTGTTAAGCCAAACCCCTGGTTGTCGTGGTGGTTGGTGGTCCTAGAGCTAGTTCCACTCAGTTCCAAGTACCCCAGTACTGGGGTCTGTGGCTGTTTTGCCCTTGATCCTTGTAAGCTGGGGAGGATGAATTTTTAAGATTTTTTTTTTTTTAGTGGTTCCTGCTGAGATGGTAGTTGTAGGTTTAGTTTAAGTGGTCTTCTGTAGTCTTGCCCCTGAGGTCTTGGTGTGTTTGGGTGGCCCCACTGCTGGAGTTTTGTCACCTTTCAGGTGTCAGATGCTGCTGCCTTCAGGTTTATTTCTGTCTCTGTCGCTGCTTGTATTCTTGTTGTAGATCTTCCTGTTCTTTCTCTCCCACTATTTCCTCCAGAGTTTACTAGAGGCTATCACCACTTTTGGGGTCGGGTCTGGTGAGGAGAAGTCTTCCAAGGCCGGTCCTGTGGCTTTGCACCTCTGATTTCTCCCCTATCAGGTCGCCTCCACTTTACGGTGGGGGTGGGGGGTGGGAGCAGGTGTCTGTGTGTTGCCTCTGGCAGCTGTAGCTTCGTGTCCCGCCAGGAATCTCCAGCTGTTCCAAGCTCTGCTGTGTATTTGCAGGCCCTATTGCCTCTCACGCGCCTGGGAGGCTGCGGGAGCTTGGCGTCAGTGGCTGGGGGGCGGCAGCGGTTGTGCGAGCAGCTCGAGGAGGGTGGCAGCACGGGGGTATGCACCTGGAGGTTGGCAGCTGGGCGCGCACTGCTGGAGGGTGGAGGCAAGTGGAGGCGAGCTTGGCTGGAGGGCGTCGGCAGCGACGGCACCAGGCGCACCCGCAGTTGTGGGGCGGGGGTGCATTGGTGCGCGCACGACTGGAGGTCGGCGCAGGGTGGGCGCCTGCTGACTGCAGCAGCAAGGTGCGTGCGCCTAGAGGGACCGGAGGGTGGGGGCGTGTACTGGAGGGTGGGGGCGTGTACCGGAGGGTGGGGGCGTGGCGGCGTCAGGTGCGCGAGGGGCTGGAGGGCTGGGGCACCTGCAGTGGAAGCAGCTGTGGGGTGGGGATGCAGCTGGAGAGCAGGAGCGT
The DNA here is from genome assembly GCA_004024925.1 of Scalopus aquaticus. NCBI lineage: Eukaryota > Metazoa > Chordata > Mammalia > Eulipotyphla > Talpidae > Scalopus > Scalopus aquaticus. The sequence goes on from PVIJ01015289.1 coordinate 1,235, forward strand.
GGCTGTTTGCTCAGCGGGAGGGCGGGGCGTGGTGGTGCGGTGCTCGCATACCTTGAGGTTGCCCTGACCTAGCTCCCTCTTCCGTGCGGGGCAGAGAGGGAAGTCCCAACCGAGAGCGGCCCCTGCTCCGCCCCTCTCTGCCGCCTGGAGGGAAGCTGCGGCAGCCTGGCCCACCGTCTCTATCTGTGGGTTATGAAGCTGACCGCCCCCCGCAGCAATTCTCTGCAAGCGGCACAATGGAACTGCCTCGGGCGCTCTCGCTCTCTTGCACGGGACAGGACAGAAAGATCCTATGGCCTGCGGTCCAAGTCCTGTTTCTCCCGCACCTGTAGCTGGGAGTTTCTTTTCTCCCCCCCGCGTTTCCTCCAGTGGTTAGCTACCAATAGTGCCACTGAAGGGGTGGGTAGGCCACTACCCCAGAGTTCCGTTCCAGAGAGGAGCTAGAGTGCTGGCTCCGTAATGGAGGTTGGGGGAGGGGCCACACCGCACCGCGGCTGCCCGGGGCTTTGTCCCGTGTCCCACCAACTTCTCCAGTGCACACTGCCCTCTCCAGGGCTCTGTTGCTACCTGGAGGGACTGCTGGTGTCAGTCTCGGGTTTTATCACTCTGCCATGCCCGGGAAAACGCCTCTGCCCACCTTTTTTTTTTTTCCTGGGTTTCCTCAGGTGCCTCTCGTCTTGGTCTCCTGGTCCGGTTTTGTGTTGAGGGGAGGGGAGAGGGGATCTGGTGGTTCTTTCTTCTCCTTAGTCAGTCTTTTTAGCTTCTTTCCAAGTTCTACTCACCCGTGAGGGTGTTAGATTTATGTAGCGTTTCTGGATCTTCTCTGGGTTTGGCTGATGTCACTTTATCGGCGGCTTTTCTTTGGGGAGAGTTGATACTAGCTTCCCTTTACCGCCATGTTGATGACGTCACTCTGTTTTTCAAAATTTCATCCCAAATCTCCTTTCTCAGGTGTTTCAGTCTTCATAGAAAATATAGGAGATAGTATATAGATAGAGTGTTCTTTATGAAAAGCTGTTCTTTGTTTAAAAGTGGTACCAGATGCTTTTGAAATTTGATAAGAAAAAAATGTTTTGTACCAAACAAGAAATTGGTATGAAATGAATTGTTTTGATTTTTTTCTTCAATTTTTACTAATTTGGTATACACATGGTATTTTTGCAAATATGCCTGCTAATGCATTTTTATTTCTACTTTTTCCTGTTTTCCGATTTCTAATTCAACTTCAGAGACTTATTTATGCTCTGAACTGTTGTAATAAGGAAATACTAAAATAAAGTTTTCAATGTTCAACAAATGGTCAGTTTGTTGTTGTTTTTTGCTACTTTATTGTATGAACTAATTTTACTGTTTTTTCCTAGTTTTTAAAATAAATACTTTGAGTCAAATTTATCTATTTCTACATACAAGGGTGTTTACTCTGTCCAAGTAATGAAAGGAGACAAAACAAAGCAGAAAGTAAATTTTATATCTGTCAAACGTGTTCCTTGGAAAGTAGATATAGATGGAAGTCCTAATTGCCAGCTTGTTTTTTAATGATTAAAATTCTCCAATATATAAAAACAGGCAACTTCCAAAATGAAGTGCCATTTTAAGGAAGTAGCAAGCCCCAAGAGAATTCTTATTTTCGAAAATCACTTCTGAATGAATATCAACTCTGAACTCTGCTCTTTTGTGCTGTAGATGGATCCAATCTGGAGTTAAGACTGGTGAATGGAGGAAACCGATGTTCAGGAAGAGTAGAGGTCAAATTCCAAGATCAGTGGGGAACAGTGTGTGATGATAACTTCAACATAGATCATGCGATTGTGATTTGTAAACAACTTGAATGTGGAACTGCTGTCACTTTCTCTGGTTCAGCTAATTTTGGAGAAGGTTCTGGACCAATCTGGTTTGATGATCTTGTATGCAATGGAAATGAGTCAGCTCTCTGGAACTGCAAGCACCAAGGCTGGGGAAAACATAATTGCCAACATGCTGAGGACGCCGGAGTGATTTGCTTAGGTAAGGACTGATCTGGGATTGTTCTGTTCTTTTTGAAAGGACAAAAATAAAGGGAGCAAGAACCCTAAAATCCTGAGCTCTTAAAAACGTAATGAGTCAGCTTCCTTTGTCATTTTACTATTCCTTAATCTCAGGTTCCAGTACTGATAGCTGTGGAGTGTCTACCTTCATTGAAATTGGGATCTACAGTTTGGAGAGGAAGGGTGAATAGTGCAATTGGGATTGTAATCTTAAGGATAAAAGGGAATCTTTAGCGAATGGTCCAGTTCTTCCCCCACAAACTAAAGATAAAAATGGTTGAACTAGGAGGTCTCCCTGGTGGCACAAGGGGTTAAGACTCAGCACTATGAAGCTATCTGCAGCCACTGCAGCATGAGTTCGATCCTTGGCCAGGTAGCTAACTCACATGGTGCAGCAGACATCTCCTGCCTCACCCCCTGCTCCCCTCAGCAGTACATTTCAGTCAGTCCTCCTGTTCTGCTCCCCATTCTGTCTCTGGCGAATCCTCTTACCACCCTCCACACACCTCTGGCCTGCACCCCAGTTCTGGTATGCATAAATAAAAAAATCTTTTAAAAAATGGTTCAACTAACAAGTTTTGCTTTCTGAATGAGTTTTAAAAGCAAATTCCCCACCTTCCATCCTCTACCTACAAAAGTCTCTTTAGCCCCATGAACATACATTTCCCCAACAACTCATTCAAGTTTACAGACTCAAATGATATAAGAAAATATTTTGGTTTCCTATTACAACCTCGCTTGTTCTAGTGCTCTTGTATGAGCCAGCGCTGTGTCTAGAGATTTTCATGTTCCATGCTTGATTGGGGACAAGTGGGGTGGAGCTGTACATGAAGGGGTATCCTCTCCTTTTCCACTTGAGTTCTAAGTTTGAAGAAGAATTCCTGAATTCCAGGAAATGTTTAGGAAAATACAATTCCAGTGAAAATGCCCCTGGTTCACCAAGTATCTTTTCTTTTTTGGGGGGGCGGGGGAGGAGGGAGGCAAAAGAAGGAAATTCAATTCACACTCATTTTAAAATAAAAGAATGCTGTTTCAGGAAACTGGGAACCCCAGTAGGTAGGGTTGGTTTCATATGTGGCTGGATTTAAGTGTTTAAACACTGTTATCAGGGTTCTGACATTTCTTTATATTTTGAGTTGGATTTTCTTTTAATGGAACAATGTGACCTTGTGGTCTGAACCCCAAAAGACTGGGATTCTTTCAGAAAAGATGGATTTCACTAGCTGAAGCAAGTGAAAGGGATTTGGAATAGGAACCCCAGTATGTACCTTTCATCTTCCTTTTCCCATCAAAATCTTTCCAGATCCCCAATCAGCACATTTCTTCTCAGTGGGTATGACATATGCTAAGAAATCACAGAAATATGTATTTTGGCAACAAAAAGTAAAACTGCAAGGTTAAAAAAAACTATTTATTAAAGGATTTATCTCAGAATCAAGGTCACTTCTTGGAGGAATATTGGTTAGGGGTAGCTGAAAGTAGCGATGAGGGGGGTCTGTTTTCTCTTTGCTTTGACATTAAACTAAGGAAATGGTCACAAAGAGGCCAGACATAAGCTACAAGCAGATCGGTCATGCAGTCAGAGGCAAAAGTGACTGTTGAGAATATTGAGACAAACTGGAGCGTGCGATTACCACTTATACAAACACAAATACACGTTTAACAAGAAAAAACAATTCCAACAATCACTCTTTGGTGGTCTAATGAGGAAAACTCTAGATAAAATTCATGCCCTGCACTTACTCTTAGGAACTCTTTTTGGAGTGTATATTTCTCTACTAGTAAGTCCTGTCTTCCTTTCTGGAGTGGCTGGACCACTCCTTCCATCTTAATGATATTCATTTTTAGTACATAGCATTATTTTCTGTCTCTAATGATATCTCCCCTTTTCCCTTAACCCATTTAAAGTACAGCTATTAGAGTCACCTTAATTTTTTTTTTTTTTATAAAAGATTTTTTTTTTATTTTATTTATACATACAAGCTGGGGTACAGGCCAGAGGCGTGGGGCGGCGAGAAGGTTCACCAGAGACAGAGTGGGGAGCAGAACAGACAGATCAGAAGTACACTGCTGAGGGGAGCAGCGGGTGAGGCAGGAGAGGTCTGCCGCACCATGTGGGATTCTCCCTGGCCGGGCGTCGAACTCGCGTCGCTGCTGCCGACAGCTCCACAGCGCAGCGCTTAACCGCTGCGCCACCGGGGAGGCCCAGTCACCTTAATTTTTTTTAAAGATTTATTTATTTATGCATACAAGAGTGGGATGCAGGCCAGAGATGTAGGGGGTGAGGGGATTCACCAGAGACGGAGTGGGGAGCAGGCAGATTGGCTGAGATACACTGCTGAGGGGAGCAGCAGGTGAGACAGGAGAGGTCTGCTGCACCATATGGGTCAGTACCCTGGCCGGGGATCAAACTGCTGTGGACAGCTTCATAGTGCTGAGACTTAACCCCTTGTGCGACCAGGCAGGCCCTAGAGTCACATTTTTTGTGCTGTTTCTTCATCACTGACTTGTCTTGTGTCTCTCTTATAGATGGAGCCGATCTGGACCTGAGAGTAGTAGAAGGAGTCACTAAGTGCTCGGGAAGATTAGAAGTGAAATTCCAGGGAGAGTGGGGGACAGTGTGTGATGATGGCTGGGATAGTGATGATGCTGCTGTCACTTGTAAGCAACTGGGATGTCCAACAGCCATCACCGCCACTGGCCGAGTTAATGCCAGCGAGGGATCTGGACACATTTGGCTTGATGGTGTCTCTTGCCAAGGACACGAATCTCACATATGGCAGTGTAGACATCAAGAATGGGGAAAGCACTACTGCAATCACAATGAAGATGCTGGTGTGACGTGTTCCGGTAAGTCTAAACAAACAAACAAACAAAGAACAACGGAAGGAAGGACATGTGTTTTTTAGGAGCTGTGAGTCCTACAACTAGCCAACAATGTCCTTGGTGGGAATACATTGAAAGCTTTGAGGAATCTTTAACACATTCTTTACTTCACTAGTTTTGGAGGGTTGTCTGACTCTGTTTTCTGGAGTATTTATTCAGAGTCTTTGAATTCTAATTACACTTGGAGCTCCAAAAGACAAAATGTTATAGGGTTGGGGTTTTGTCCCTAAATATCTGATTTGCGTGTATCTTTTGGACATTGGTCATTTTTATTAGCCCTTGAAATTATCATCTGTTTCTAACCCAATTCATGTACTCTACTGACTGTTAAAAAAAATCAAAAGCATGAAACAGGAGATGGGTAAGTCATAATTTCTAGTGTCTCAGTATCTAAGAAGGAACAAGTTAAAAAAATTCCTTTGGGAGCTAACCTCCATATGTTTCTATGATCTAAGTTTATGTTTCTTTTGCAGATGGATCAGATCTGGATCTGAGACTTGTAGGTGGAGGCAGCCGCTGCGCAGGGACAGTGGAGGTGGAAATTCAGGGGCTGCTAGGAAAAGTATGTGACAGATCTTGGGGACCCAAGCACGCTGATGTGGTGTGCAGGCAGCTGGGGTGTGGATCAGCACTCAAAAGGTCCTATCAAGTGTTTTCCAAAGTTCAGGCAACAAACACGTGGATGTTTTTAAGCAGCTGTCATGGAAATGAAACTTCTCTTTGGGACTGCAAGAATTGGCAATGGGGTGGCCTTACCTGTGATCATTATGAAGAAGCCAAAATTACCTGCTCAGGTAAGACTTTCCATCAAAGGGTTAAGAAGTTGAATTACAGGAACATGAATTTTCAGTAATATCCTTGAAACTGATGAGAAACTTGAGTTCCTATGACTTGATCTCTCTTAATGAACCAGAAAAATATCCATTCCACTGTGAGAGTTTCAGAGAAACTTATAATTCATTTTGGATCTAGGACTCAGGTGTTTGTTTTTATGCTCACTTTAGCTTTTGAGAATTTTTAAATCAATGAAAGTGTGAGAGAGTAATGAGGATTAATATTTTTAAGGTAGAACTATGTCTTTCATGGAAATGTCCCCAAATGAGTTCAAAAGAAAAACTATGCTAGGTAAACTGCCATGACAAAAACTTAGTCTCTTTCTCTCTTGCTAAGAAAGAATTTTCTTCTTTGTGAACATTTTTTTGTATATTTCACTGAAACCTCTTTAAAAGGCTCAAAAGTAAATTAAGTTGACTAGGTTTATGGATGATCTATTCTATGCTGACCACATTTATACAAATGTTAACTTTGTTGTAAAGTGATGATGTTCTCAACAACTGTAAGGTAATAGCTTGACATACCTGTTAATAATACAGGGAAAGGGAGATTTTAGAAAAAGCAATGTAGGAGAAAAACCATTCAACATGTAGAGACCTAGGGTGGAAGCTCCTAAGTGCTGCATGTCCATTAACCAGTGACTTTGCCTCAAATACATCCTCACCAAGGTCGACTCCCTGATGTTACAAATTGCTTCTACCTCTGGCTAAGTGAAAATCATTCTCTGATTGAAAAAAGACTTTTTTTAAGATATGAATTTGAATTGTTATATTACTTTTAAAAAATATTTCTTCATTAGGCAATCTATTTGCATGTTTTAAACTTCAATGGATGTTTTGGACTGGTCCAAATACCCACTAACTGCTAATCCCAGTTTAGGGAACCTCGTATTGCTTTAAGGGTTGAGAAATCACTAGCTGACTTCAGCTGCCCTTTCAAACAGCATAACAATTCTCTCTGAGCTTAGTAGGCTTCTGGTCAATCTCCTTTAATCCAGTGCCATGTGAAAGTAACCACACTTCAGAGTATATTTACATACTTTGGTCTGTATTGTGGCCAATCCTTCCTCTGAATTTATTGATCACTACCTTAAGGTCATTTGGAATTATGGTTTTACAAGGAAGGGCAAGACTGAACTCAGCTTTGCTGGTGGATTCTCTGTCTTTGTATGTGGATCACCAATTTTATCCCCTGCTAAGGTTGCACCTTTGTCACTTCCAATTTGGGGGGACAAGACACTAAGGGATTTTTTTTTTTAAACCTGCGAACTGCAAATGATAGGACTCTAACTACATGTGATAGCTTCAGGAAGAGTATGTCTTCCTTACAAAACTGTTACTTTTCCTTCCACTTCTGCTTATAGTAGGGCTCTTTTTCAGTCTGCATTCACATCTGTTTTTGTGCTGAAGTGCTGAAGGCAGCAGTGAGGATTCGTGTTGTGTCCACATTCTGACTTTTTTTTTTTCAGATTTTTATACTTTTCCCAATAAGTTCTCCAATTTTTCAGCTTTAGTGAATACACAGTTTTCTTCTCAAGGTGACATTTGCCCAATACCTTACCATGAACAACGAGACTCATTAGCTTTACAACTTATAATAACTGAGTCATTAGTATGTTCTGTCCATTGATTCCAATCAACTGTATCTGAAATGGAGGGTTTTTTTAATATTATTTTCAATTTATTTTTTTATTTATATCTTTTATATCATTTTGTATTCTCCATAAAATTCCCACCACCAATTCACCTGTGCACCATCATCCTAGTTCCTTGTGTGCTTCTCTCCTCTGTTTTAATCCCTTTCCCTCCCTCTCCATCACAAAGTTTCTCCGATTTACAGCTGCTGCTAATTTTGTTTTTTTTATTATTGTTGTTGTTGTTGTAACTTTTTTCTTTCCCTTTTCCTTTTCCTTTTTTTTTTGTTTTGTTTTTCCTGATCCCTTCAAAAGGGAAGTTTTTTATAGAGTAGTTTTTTATAAAGTACTTTACTTATGGTAACACATTATGAATTATTTAGGATTCCATTCATCTACATATAATAAAAATGCCAAAGAGCATAAGTTTGACACTGAAGGTGGGTCCCTTTCTTTACAAAACTAAGCTTGTGTTTGCTATTTGCCGTGTATGTTCTTGACTTTCCTTTGCAAACTCTTGTTATAGTTCTGTAGTTTTTGGAAGCTCTTCTCTTTATTTGGGGACCTAGGTTTTAGTTTGCTCCTTGTTTTGCTAGAAATAGAGTTTGAAATTTTGCTTGATATTTTTCTAAAGATTTAAGAAAAATTGGAGAAATACAGTCTTTGTGTCTACCAAGTTCAAACTTCAAATTCCATAATCTCTTGAAATTCCAAGAATTTTGTAGTGTATAAGACTTTGTCTGAAAGGACCCAGAAACACAAAATAAAGCAGGAAGACTAGAAAGATAAACAGTTTATTTCTGGTGAGCAGTTTAGACACACCAGCCAGAAAGAGGTCTAAGAAATTTTAGTCATAAGATGACTTTCAATTCCAAACATTTGATGTGATACTGTGTATATGCTGTAGGAACATCAAAATTTAACAGTTGTTTTAGCTGTGTTGTATCTTACTAAGACTTGAAAAATAATTTTTAGGCTAAAATGGTCTGTACTTCAGAGTCTAAGAAGTAAAAATGATGAAAATGTACTAATGCTTCTTTATATCCTGATACCCATTTTATCTATTATGAAACTAATTCATCCATTCTTTCTTTTACTTGTTTTTCATTTCTAGAGAAAGAAATGAATACAGCTACTTACACAGGGGTCGGGGAAGCTTAACTCATTGATCAAAGGAGCACCTTCATTTGTTCGTTTTGTAGCTAATATATATTTCCAATTTTGGACTCACCCTTATTTGAATATGTACATCTTTTACTAAACTGTGTGTTCTTGGGGAAAAGAGTGATTATTGGAAAACTGAAGAGACTTGAAAAGAAATAACTTTTTCCCAGGTACACGAGGTTGGGAAATACATTATAAATAGAGAGAAAAGTTTCTGCAGAGATCCAGAGCACAAAAAAGCATGGTAAGCTCATGCACCTTTAGACTGGAGCATCAGGTAAAACGAATAAAGGGAGAGGTTTTAGGTTTTTAAGGTAACATCAATAGAGTGTTTTTAAAGTATGCTAAGAAATTAGTGTTTATCATCCCTTCTTAGTTTTAGCAGATGGATAATATTGGGGATTCTATCAAAGGTCTCTATGCTGCAATTTCCTCAAAAGAAAAATGGTAGTAACAAAAATACCTACCTCACAGAATTATGGGGCAAGTGAGTAATACGTGTTGGAGACTAAGGCTATGATTAGCATCATGAGTATTGAAACAATCTGTCTTCATTGATAGACTGAGCCCTGTGACAGACTTTTTAGTCCATCCAAATGCCTAAAACATTTCAGGTACTTAATAATGTTTGTTTAAATGATCCATTATTGAATAAGTAGGATAGAAGCACTGAATTACATTAAAGGCAGAGAATCATGGAAAACTATTTGAATTTAATCATATGTTTGTGGTCATGGCATGAACTTATTGGAAAGAAGACTTAGAAACAAGGAAACTACGTAGGATGCTATCACAAAGGTCTACGTGACATGTGAGGACAAATTACACTAAAGCAGTAGAAAAACTACAGAGAAGCAATCCCCTGGAGGACTAACAGACATTGGTGGTTTTCTCCATGTGCAGTGCAGGTCAAGATTCTAGTCTCTGGAATATTCTACTGCCTGGCTTCAAATCCCAGCCTGACAGTAACTCACTGTGTGACCTTAGCAAATTGCTATGCCTCTCTATGCTCTGGTTTCTTTGTCTGTAAAATTAGAAGATTAAGAACTATCCCCTAACATAATTGTAAGGATAAACTGCTGTTTGTTAAATTTTTAGTAATGTATTACTATGTGCTCACATAATGTTCACTACTATCATTATTATTACAATAATTACGATGAGATAAAGAAGTGATTCAATTTCAGGGGATTCTAATTTGTTCTGGAGGTCATTGATTGAGCAAAGACTACAGTGGGCTTGTCTACACAACAATTCTGAATACCTTAAGATATCCAGATATCCCAGGAGCTTTGTTTGTAAATATAAATGGAAATTTAAAGAGAAAGGAATAGGTGAAAACACACTTATTGGTAGTTAGAGAAGATGTCCATTGAGAAAATGAGAAAGTTGAGGTTAAAACATGGAGAATACATGAAATGTCTGATAAAACACTGCCAGGCAGAAAGGAGGAGGAAACACAGGAAAGTGTCTCATGCCCTCTTCTATCAAAGGGAAGGAGATCTGGTGTCCATTTTGAAAACAGGAAGTGTACTGGAAAACGTCACATAGAACCATTTGAAAAGGTTGGTGCCAACTTCCAACTTCAATGGGCAGAAGATGAGTTTAGGGCTAAAAGACAGAGAGAGTGTCTTTCATCTGTGGTCTCAAATGTTAGGAAGAATATAAGAAAAAGGAAAGAGTTACAATGCCTCCAGGAGGCAAAGTTCCAGAACGTTCTCAGATGATTCAGTCCAAAGATTAATAGGGAGGTGCAAGCAGAAAATCCAGGCAGAATGAGTGTGGAACATCATTAACATATTGGTCTTTCTTTCTCATACTTTACTCCTTTCCTCTCCTCCATCATAAAGAAAAAACACACACGGGAGAATGTTCTCTCTCACTGAGATGTTATTCTGTTCAGCCCACAGGGAACCCAGACTGGTAGGAGGAGACATTCCCTGCTCTGGTCGTGTGGAAGTTAAACATGGCGGCCCGTGGGGCACCGTCTGTGACTCTGACTTCTCTCTGGAAGCCGCCGACGTGCTGTGCCGGGAATTACAGTGTGGCACCGTCATCTCTATTCTGGGGGGAGCTCACTTTGGAGAAGGACATGGGCCGATCTGGGCTGAAGAATTCCAGTGTCAGGGCAACGAGTCCCATCTTGCTCTCTGCCCAGTTGCACCTCGCCCTGATGGGATTTGCAGCCACAAGAGAGACGTGGGCATAGTCTGCTCAAGTGAGACCCAGAGAACACACTCACTTTGTCCCCACATTGTGAAGAGGGGTGGCGAGGCAGTCCCCGACACTTTTTAAAGCCCCGTCTCTTTCTAGGATACACGGAAATCCGCTTGGTGAATGGCAAGTCCCCGTGTGAGGGAAGAGTGGAGCTCAAGGTGCTAGGGACCTGGGGATCTCTTTGCAACTCTCACTGGCACATGGAAGATGCCCACGTTTTGTGCCAGCAGCTTCAATGTGGAGTTGCCCTTTCTACCCCAGGAGGATCGCATTTTGGGAAAGGAAGTGGCCAGGTCTGGAGACACATGTTTCACTGCACTGGGATTGAGCAGCACATAGGAGATTGCCCCATGACAGTTCTGGGTGCTCCGATTTGTCCCCCAGGGCAAGTGGCCTCGGTCATCTGCTCAGGTAAGAGGACAAAGGGCAGCCAATGAGGAGCCTCTCCCACAGCGGTGTGCCCTAAGGGCAGGTGTGCCGATAGGGATGAAGAACAAAAACTAAAGGGAATGATCCGTTTTGAGGGATTGCGAGAAGCGCGCTAGAATATTACCCTCATTTTGTATTGTTAGAGGGGATGTAAACTTAATTTGCATGGATGCCAGTCTCCTAGTGCGTCCCGTGGGCCAGCTGGTTCTTTCGCAGCCTGGTGGACCCATACACCGCCCTCTCTGTGTGTTCAGCGTGTTTGTCCGCAGCTCACCCCCTAACTGCCCCTTTGACCTCCCTTTCCCGCCCGCGTTTTTGGTGTCATGCATGACTGAGCGGCTTGGTGTTTGCAGGGGTTCAGAGTCACACACTGCGTCCCTGCAATTCATCATCCTCAAGCCCAACAAGCTCTGCTGTGTCAGAGGAAAACCCTGTTCCCTGCAGAGGTAAGAATCAGTGAGCGATCGTGCACAGGAGCTCAGCCCTCAGAAATGCTTTCTATGAATATTTTATTTTCCCCTTCCAGAGAGTGGTCAGCTTCGCCTGGTAAATGGGACCAGTCGCTGTGCCGGAAGAATAGAGGTCTACCACGACGGCGCCTGGGGCACCGTGTGTGATGACGGCTGGGACCTGCGTGACGCCCACGTGGTGTGCAGACAGCTGGGCTGCGGGGCGGCCGTTAACGCCACCAGTTCTGCCTATTTTGGGGAAGGAACGGGGCACATCTGGCTGGATGAGATAGACTGTAATGGAAAAGAAACTCATATTTGGCAATGCCATTCACACGGCTGGGACCGACACAATTGCAGGCACAAGGAGGATGCAGGAGTTATCTGCTCAGGTACGTTGCGCACAAAGCCTCTGATCTCGATGCCATAGGAAAGACCAAGGCAAGGCAAAAAGCAGTCAGGAATATTAATCTGAGGGAATTCCTTGAAAGGAACATTCAGAGGGAACTATTGGGACGGTCAGGATGCCAGAAAGAGATGATATGAATGATGCTACCTCGTGTGCAAGTTAACATAAGATCAGAGAGAAAAAGACACAGAAATGAACTTGCATGTGATGAAAATGCGCAAACCAGTAATGAGAACTTCTTTTTTGTTGTTGTTGTTTTAAGATTTATTTATTTGTTTGTTTGTTTGTTTGTTTGTTTATGCATACAAGCTGGGGTGCAGGCCAGAGGTGTGGGGTAGTGAGAGGGTTCACCAGAGACAGAGTGGGGAGCAGAACAGGCAGACTGACGGAAACACACTGCTGAGGGGAGCAGAGGGCGAGGCAGGAGAGGTCTGCTGCACCATGTGGGACTCTCTCCCGCCAGGATTGAACTCGCAAGGCAGCAGCCTACAGCTCCACAGTGCTGCACTTACCCCGTTGTGCCACCAGGGAGGCCCGAGAAGTTCTTTTATAAATATGTATGGTGCTGGATATTGGGTAGGAATTTGGTACACTACTTAATGATCACTGTATTAATAAAGAAATAGATTAAAAAGAACAAGAAGAAATGAGGAAAAAGTAATTCCATATTCTACACAGAAAAAGATAATTATCATGCCCGAGAATTTTCCATGACAGGCAACTGAGACTTGGCGTAGGAATACAAATTACCACAGGAGGAATGCTTTAGAAACTAGTATGAATTAGAAAAATGTACTGAACTGTACTAGATTGAGGGAAATAATAGTACTACTCAGTTACTTCAGCAAGTGAAAAATTTTACATGCTGAAGTGGTTTCGATACCATCTGCATTTAATAACGTAAGTCTGGAGGAGGACCTACGCAGCAAATCTGTTTAGTGTCAGACAAGGAAATGTTTTATTTTATGTTAATATACTACACAAACTTTGGTTTCAGTCTAAACATCTCTTTAAACTTTAACTATCAAGGAGAGTTACAAAAAAGAATAAAAACAACAGAATAATACCCTGAAAGATGAAATTACAGCAATTTAGAGAGAAATTATAAATGATAAAAATTATAAGTGATAAAAAATCTGAGCCTTTTTTTGAGATCTAGAAATCAACTTAGCATCATTGGTGGCATGCTTAAGAGGTCCCTGACACTAGGAAACCATGGGGTATTGATAGAATGAATACTATGTTGTACAAAAATCGAAATCATTCAGAAACGACAAAAAAAACCTACTAGAAATTGACATATTGCACCCATTTTAAAGAAAATCTGACATCAGTAAAGGGAGGGAGTCATCTAAATTTTCAGAACAGAGATGAAGCCACTAACTCTCTTTTTCACCCCAGAGTTCATGTCTTTGAGACTGACCAGTGAGACCACAAAAGAGACCTGTGCTGGGCGTCTGGAAGTTTTTTACAATGGAGCCTGGGGCACTGTTGGCAGGAGAGACATGTCTGAAGCCTCGGTGGCAGTGGTGTGCAGGCAGCTGGGCTGCGGGGACACAGGAACCATCGGCCCTGTATCTTCAGACAAGACACTATCCAGGCACATGTGGGTGGACAATGTCCGGTGCCCAAAAGGTTCTGACACGTTATGGCGGTGTCTTTCGTCTCCGTGGGAATGGAGACTGGCCAGCCCTTCAGAGGAGACCTGGATCACCTGTGGCAGTGAGTCTCCTCGGATCTATTGGGATTTTCATTCTGTAGCCACGATCATCTTCCAATCTCTTTAAGTAGGAAGGCATCAACTTTGGTTAATACCTATCGTATTCGGATGTTGTCATTGGTTTTATTTTATTGGTCCTGTAAGTATCCCAGACCAGTGACCATTTTTCCAAAGATGATTACTTGTCTCCTGGCTTTCTTGAAAGTTTTATTCAATTGCTTTCTCTTTGAGTAAATCAGGAGCAGAGACCTTGATTCAATATTTGACGATTGAGTGGTCTACCTCACCGTTCCCATGTTTCTTTCAAGTGTTATCTTGTTGTAGTAATATATGGAGAAAAGTAGCCATAAAAATCAACCCTGAGATATCTCCCCATCTGCAGCCCCTTCTGCATACTTTCTATCTCCCTATCAGTCTCCTAAACTCTTTTCTATTTGGGAGGTCTTAGAACTTAGCATTATACAACAATGTTAACTTGATTCACTTGACATTTCCTGAATCACACTAACACTCTATGTCCAGGACGAAATATACCCAGTTTGCTGAAAGGACATGTGCTTTCATAAAAGCTGAATTTTGGTAAAATCCATGTTTTTAAATGCACATTAAGTATTTAAATAGTTTTTAACAATCTCTTTCTCCTGGGGTGTCTTAGGAGCTTTTGTCTTCTCAGAAAGAGCATAGCTGTCTCTGACTTTTTCAGAAAAGATCAGACTTCAAGAAGGAAACAGCACGTGCTCTGGGCGTGTGGAGGTCTGGCACAGAGGCTCCTGGGGGACAATGTGCGACGACTCCTGGGACCTTGAAGATGCCCAGGTGGTGTGTCGGCAGCTGCGCTGCGGCTCTGCGTTGGAGGCGCTCAAAGAGGCGGCTTTTGGTCAGGGGACCGGGCCCATCTGGCTCAATGGGGTCAAGTGCAAAGGGGATGAATCTTCCTTGTGGGATTGCCCCCCCGGAATCTGGGGGCACAGTGACTGTGGGCACAAGGAAGATGCTGCTGTGAGGTGCTCAGGTGGGTGCCGAGGACCTGATGAAGCCCAGAATCTTTTTTTTTAAAACAATTTATTTACTTATTTATTTATTTATTCATTCATTCATTCATTCATACAAGAACTGGGGTTTAGGCCAGAGGTGTGTGGGGGTGGGGGGGTGAGAGGATTCCCAGAGACAGAGTGGGGAGCAGAACAGGCAGATCCACTGAAATCCACTGCTGAGGGGAGCAGCGGGGAGACAGGAGAGGTCTGCTGCGCCCTGTGGGAAGCTCCCTGGCCAGGCATCGCACACAGGCCGTAGTAGCTGGTGCTAGCTTGATAACACCGAGACTATAACCCCTGCACCACTGGGGTGGCCCCAAGCCCAGAATCTTTGACAGCAAAGAGGGGTGGAGAGTGAAGGGCATTATGCAAAGATTAGGTGACTCATAGGGACCGGGTGGGACGAAATAAACATGATGTTTCAATGTAAAGGAAAGATGAGAACATTTGCTGTTGTTACACATTGGCTTTCCCCAAGGAAAAGTGTATGTGTATCCCCGCGCAGAGGAAAAGGAAACAAGGGGGCTTCTGTTTTAGGTAGAAAGAAGTTGACTTGGTTGAACCATGCTAAAGGCTCAGACAGGAAGTAGAAGTATTTGTTGTGTATATTACACCCAGAATTGAGTCTCCCTTTCCTTTTTCTTACAGGAATTCCAACACCCATAACATCATCAGGTGCCACAGGTATTCCATGGGGTTTATGAGCATTATGGCCGAGCCTTTGCATTGTATAGGAAGCCCTCTTGTTCAAAGACTTTGGGTCAGAAGAAGTTCTGAGGACTTGAAATTTACTTTGCAGAAGACCTAGATGAGGGCTAATAACCAGGGACCTGGATCTGTTGGTGAGGACGATGTCATCTCTCACGATGTCTGCTTGTGCTTAGGTCACTCATCCGTTGTTGCATTTGCGGTCCTTGGGGCTCTGCTGGTGGCCTGTCTCATCGCAGTCCTCTGGTGGACACGGAAGCGAAGGCAGATACAGCGGCTGACAGGTGTGAGCCACGTCTGGGCACTGCAAACCTTTCTGCGGGATAAGAAGTCCTTGGGACAAAAACTAAACGAAAACATCTTAGACTCAACTATCAAATGAGCAGTAAGACAGAACCTAGAAGAGGTTTAAGCAGTTTCTCAGAAAAGAGAACAAGATTTCAGAGGAGAAAAGGGTCTTTGGTTATACTGAGGATTCCTGTATTCTATCTACATGTTTAATTGGACACCCTAGAATTGATCGTGTAGGATAAAGGGTTTAGGATGAATCCTTTATTGCTAAACATCTATTTTTCTCTTACTATATACTTACAGCTGATCTTGCTGTTTGGTCAAGCAAGGTGCTGGACTATGAACATACAAACATGATAATTGAGTGCTTTTTGTCTTCATGGAATTGCAAGTCCAGTGGAAGATATATACGTAACAGACTGGAGTGTAGCACTATGCTTTAATATGAATAACAACAGAAGTAGTAGAGAACAGAGTAATTAACTGAAAGGGGAAGGAGGTATCATAGGCTTCTAGGAGGTTCTGAGACAGATTTTGAAACTAAAGTTCAAACTTTATCTGGGTAAAGAGCATTATGGGGAAAGAAAATAAGTAAAATATAGGGAGGCTATTTATGTTGGGGGATGAAAAGTTGAATTCAAGGAGAGAAGCTACGGATAAGGCTGGGGAAATTATGAAGTTCTATATTCCAGGATAAGAAGCTTAATAGTTATATTAATTTTAAGAGTATTACGTGAGGTTGTGAAATAGTCAAGCTGTCTTTTAGAAAGTTTTGTTTGGCAATACAAAGTAGGAGGCAGTGACATCCTTCATAGGGATTGCATCTTGAGACAGTTGAGATGAAAGATGGAAGGACTTTACAGCGAAAGTGGAGGAAAGAGGATAGATTTTATTTTTTTCCTTGTCTTTTCAGTTTTTTAATTAATTTATTTTTTTTTAATTTAATTTATATCCTTTACATTATTGTGTGTCACTCCATAGGTTTCCCACCACCGATTCAGCCATGAACCATCACTGCAGTTCCCTGTGCTCTTTCTCCTCTATTTTGATCTCCTTCCTCCCCTTCCCTTGTAGAATGTCTCTTATTTGTGGTTGTCTGCTAGTTTTTGCTTTTGTTATGTTTTGTGTGCTATTTTCTCTTTCTGATTTCTTGTTTGGTTCTCTTATAGTCCAAAGAGGGTAGATTTTAGAGAGATAGTAAGAGAGGCAACAGTGAATTAGAGAAGACTGCTAGCTGACTTGGGGTTATTATTTGATGGCATAGGGGAGATTTGGCCTCATGTGAGAGTGTATGTGTGTGTGTGTGCATGTGTGTGTGTGTGTGTGTGTGTGTGTGACTACAAGGTAAGGCTAGGTAGTAGAATGGGATGAAAACAAGACAATAGCATGGATAAAGGTTAGATACTTTTGAATAGATGGGAAAAAATACACACACAAAGGAGGGGAATTTTCCTTATGATCTGCTGATCCCTAACCTGGGATTCTCTATTGTCAGTTTCCTCAAGAGGCGAGAATTTTGTCCACCAAATTCAATACCAGGAGATGAACTCTTCTCTGAAGGCAGATGACCTGGACCTGCTGACGCCCTCAGGTCTGTGGGTGCTTTGAGGGGCTATAGCCAGGGGGTTCCTACCAGTAGAAATAATTGAAGCGGAAGTATTCTACTTTACATAGTAGTAAAAGGAAATCTGAAACATGTAATTGGGCACTTTTTATGTATGTAAGGGAGAAAGGCAGGAATGAACTAAAAATTCCTGCAGAACACAAAAATTGCAATATGGGAAGACTATGAAACCTATGATCACTAGACCCAGCTAAGAGACCTGTGACTATTTCTGACAGAAGTACAAAGAACCACACTGCAGAATATTATGACTTTGACCACATGTATTAAAACAGAAATGAACTTTTCATCTCATCTCTCACAGTTTCTTTCATCCCCACTTCCAGCACATTCCTTTTTTAAGTTAATATTTATTATAGTTTCCCTACAGTCTAAAAATTGAAACTTCTGTATCTTGATTCCATCTAAAGTCATCACCCTTCATAAGACTGTCTATTTCCAATGCTGCTTTCTTTGTCCTCCGACATCTATTTAACATCAATGCACCAATTCAGCCTCTGGACAACATAACTGCTAGTTTGGGAGAAATATCCTAATACCCACCTACTCTAGGAAGAGTCTTCACCTTCTAAATAGTCCTTACCTGCAGAGGGGCACCTTTTTCACTCGTTCAGTCCAAGGAAACTGGTATTGCTGCAACTATGTAGGAAGACATAGTTAAGGTGCAGGAAAGATTTTGTGCCCCTTAAATCCTATTTCTCTGCCTTCTTAATTGTGGACAGTGCCCTCAAATGTTTTAAGAGCTTCTAAGGCAATGGAGGGGACGTCTGATGTATTTCCCAGTAATTATTTTCTTCCTTTCTCAATGTCATCAAATCAGATGGTTTTAAATGCTCCTAAACTAATTTTTGTGTCTTAATCTCTTATTTCTGGATGAAAAAGGGACTGAGATCCACTGAAAAGGAAAATGGGAATTTATAACCCCATGCGGTAAGTGAGATTTTATTCATCATTGCTCAAAATAGGTAAATTCCTTTTGCAAATTTAGAACTGTGGTGTGAGAAAGGAAGACTGTGGACACACACATATATATTTCCATAAATACACGCACATAAATATATATATATAGTCTCAATTTTTAAGATAAGATAGCAGCTAATGGATAACTATGAAGACAATTCAGGAACATATATTGAACATATTTATGATAACAAGAGGTATCAAAGCTAAGAAAAGACATTTCCCACAAAATGAATTTTAAATGACAAATAGATGTTTTTTAAATGCTCAAATTAACCAGCATGTCTGGGCAATTCAGATTATGGATAACAATGAAATATTCTATGTAAATGAAACCAACAAAAAATTAAAAAACAGAGTCAATATTTATTCTGGTGGGAATACACAGAAAAGCGTAATTTGAAACATTGCTGTTGAAAATGACAGTTGTAGTCACCTTTGGAGAAAACAATCTGGAAACTTCTATTAAGTTTTTTAAATGCATCACAGATCTTTCATCCAACAATTCTACCCCTGAGAATGTCTCCCACACAGATAAAGCCACTAGTGTATAGGAAAATATACCCACTTTGTTTTCAGGAATATATGTCTTTATTAGTAGTGGCAAAAAGCTGGAAACAAAGTGAGTTAATGGGAGGTGGGGAGTGGCTGGAAAAATTATGTGCAGCCAGTGGAAAAAGGAAAAATCATCCACAAAAATGCAATAATAGCATTTAAGTTCTCATGTATTGAATATAATTAACTATGTGTACATCTATAAAATTGCGTAACATATATGTATAAGGAAACATTTCCACAGCATTGTAAACTGAAGACTATGGAGGACTTTTCATTTGTAGTCTCGATATGTGGATATTATTCTGATATAAGCAATGACTAAACTTTTTTTTTTTTCGTAAAGAGTAATCTCTGCTAAATTGCAGCTTCAAGAGACATGAGGGTACTTTAAAAAATGGCATTTCTGGGTGCCACTGCAGTTCTATGGACTATAAATTTTCATGCACACTGAAATTTGAAAATCATTGCATTTAAGTTTTCAGTTCAGAAAAGTAGTATGCTTTTTAGTGTTTGTGAGAGTGTGATATTATAGCATGTACTGCATTATAACATATATCACATTATTATATTATAAAATTATCTTCTATGCATCTGTGTATGAAGAGGAAAGTAATATTATTTCTATGTATGGCTTTGGTCCAGCCCATAAGACACCTTGATGAAGAATTGGACTATTGAATGGAGAAGAACCCAAGATAACACCCACCTCCTTCACCCCCTAATATTCCAAAGACTGCTGCTGAATTTATAAAACTTAAATGGTGAATGTGACTATTAAAAGTTGTATATAAGACTTTCAAAGGGATTAAATAAAATGGAATATTGCTGATTTAAAAATTCTTGACTTCTTGTTCTTCATTTTATGAATTTCTAAATGGGCTTTGTAACTCTTTTAAGGTTTTCATAAATATATCTTTTAATTTCATCAACTTTTTATTTGCATATAGTATACATTTTTCTGGTTTGCTTTAAATAATAATTTTCTTCCTATTACCAATTTTAAAAAAAATTTCATTTTCCTTTAGCTTTTTTTTTTAAGAAAGAGCATTTCTAAACACTTATCCCCAATAATATGTGGGTCTCTCTACAAAACATGACATTCATTAGTTTTTTAAATGTTTTTTTGTCGCTACAGTTCTGGTCACGATAAAGATAGAACACAACACCCGGCAAAGCTACAAAGAACCTCATAACCAAAGCTGAAACGAATGCATGTATAATGTTTTTATATACATATAACTATTATAAGAAAAGTTCATATTTTACTAACAATCACTAAACCAAGTTACTATTAACATATAAAGAACAGGTCACATTTTTTTTTATATATATATTTTTTTTATTTTTACATACAAGCTGGGGTACAAGCCAGAGCTGAGGGGCGGCGAGAGGGTTCACCAGACACAGAGTGGGGAGCAGAACAGGCAGATAGATGGAAATACACTGCTGAGGGGAGCAGCGGGCAAGGCAGGAGAGGTCTGCCGCACCACGTGGGATTCTCCCCGGCTGGGCGTCGAACTCGCATGGCCGCTGCCGACAGCTCCACAGCGCAGCACTTAACCGCTGCGCCACCGGGGAGGCCCAGAACAGGTCACATTTAAAGAAAGATTTATCCTAATTCAACACTGAGCTTGGACTAGTCTATTAACTTGCTGGCAATGACGGAAATGAAGGCAATTGGGCCACTGGTCACCCAGTCCACGTCTTCTTTGTCTCCATCTTTGGCGCTGCAGGAAAGGTTTCCTAATGGATTGGGAGTTTCTTCTGATAGTGATGAATATGAGGGATGATAGTTACTATAATACTGCCTCCTCTCTGATTATTACTGGTTTGTGTTACTTGTTCTAAAAGTAGTGCAATGCCTCTGAGGTGAGGCAGAACAGAGTAGATTGGACGTTATGAGCCTCAGAAACTCTTGGGTTGATGCCACCTGAGCGATGTCCCTGCTATTTTTTTCATTCAGTACAAAGGAAGCACCAACTCTGAAAAAAATCAGAGAGGTCAGGACCTGCTCTGTGCTGGTATGTACGCGCAGGCAAGAATCTAAATAACTTAGGCCGTGAACATCTCTGAAATCCTTCTGGTGTTTTGGTTACAGATGAACCACATATGATACCGAGGCCTGTGGGCCGAGGCAGCAGATGTGCTGGAGGGTCCGGCTGTCTGTCCAGGCTGCTGCTGTCACCTCACGCGCCAGCCACTGGGGAGGGAACGTGGCTGTCGTTGCTTATAGCAACCCGGATGTGGGTCTATACTTAGTGTCTCCAGAGAACCTCGTTCCACTGGGAGACTAGCTCACGGCTTACTACCTAGATCTGGCTGCTCTGGAAACTTCCCTGGGATTGTGTCCACTGGGGAGTGGAGCTAGACTACCTATCTTTCAAATCAAAAACTAGGTCGGTTTGCTTCTATAACTTCGCAACAAAGAGGAATACATTTATTCAAGTAGCTATCATTTGAGATAGTCAGTAAATGTTTATGGAATGGCTGATAGATGAAGAAGAGCAGATGAACTAGAAAGAGTGAAGAGTAGATGAACTAGAAAAGAAGATGGTAGGTGATGAAAATATGTAAAATAATCATTTGATGTCGTGTGAAGTTGGAGTGCAAGATGAAATGAGAAGGCAGGGCAGAGAATTTATCTGTGAAGTGATATTCAGGAAAGGCTCTGAAGCATGGGCATGATTTATTCATATAAAAAATGTTGGGAAGGTCATTTCAAAATGTAGGCAGTGTTTTATTTGAGACCCAAAGCTTGGTGGAAATGAGCTTGTCTGACACAGGAACTAACAGATGGTTGGGGTGCGAGTGTGGGAAGGCTCAAACTAAGTGAACCAGGGAAAAAAAGTGCTAGTCAAATTCTTTTTTTAAAAAGATTTATTTATTTATGCATAAAAGCTGGGGTGTAGGCTAGAGGTGTGGGGAGATGAAATGATTCACCAGAGACAGAGTGGGGAGCAGAACAGGCAGATCAACAGAAGTACACTCCTGAGGGGAGCAGCGGGAGGCAGGAGAGGTCTGCTGCGCCATATGGGTCAGCTCCCTGACCAGATCAAACTCGTGTTGCTGCAGTGGCTGTGAATAGCTTCACAGTGTCGTGCTTAACCTGTTGCGCCACCAGGGAGGCCCTAGATATTGCCTGATCTTAATTCTGGAGAGTAGGGGGCTGGAGCTGACAAGTCATGGTTTCCTCGGCCTTACTCCCCCAGGATATGTGGTGCCTGACTTGTCAGTGACAAATCCCAGTGTGAGGGACAAGTGGAGACCAAGGTGCTGATATACGGGGGCTCCCTCTGTGACAGCCATTGGCACCTGGAAGATGCCGTTACACTGTGCATTCAGCTCAGTGGCAAGGTGGCTTTCCCAATCACAAGGGGATGATCCACTAGAGAAGGAGGTGTCTGTTCAGAGACATGGGTTTCATTGCCCAGGAAATGAGTCCTTTCTGGAAAATTCTCAAATGACAGTCCTTGGAACACCTCGCTGTGTCCATGAAAACACAGACTCTGTGAACCACACAGTTGTGAGAACAGTGATTATGTCACCTGCTGGCAACATAGCCCAGGTGTGGTAGAAGAGATGAGGGATGAAAGGAAAAATGGGTAATGAAATAGAGGGAGTGGTAGTGACCCCCTACCATGGGAGTGACAGCCCAAAGTAAGATGTGCGATGAGTAGTGAAACTGTGGATGCTCCTAGGGTGAAGGTTACGCACTCACCTCTCCATTTGAGTTGCAAGCAGACACCCATAAAGAAGTTTTAATTGATCACAAGAGTTTAGAAAACTCTTCAACCTTTTCCATATCTTTTGATGATACTTTGCCCTTGCACTGCCAGCAGGAAACCAGCCCTTCATGGTCTCCACTTTCTGCGCATGGACCTGCCTCATCTGTGTCTAGGCTGCGCCGGCGGAGTGGAAATCCTTCTCCAGGGCTCCTGGGGCACCGTGTGTGATGTTGGCTGGGACCCGCGTGACGCCCGCGTGGTGTGCACACAGCTGGGCATGCAGGTGGACAGCTAAGCTTATATTTACATATAGTCGTGTGTAGGAGGTCGCTAGTGCCCGGAGTCTTTCCTTTGGACCAGAGAACACAGCACACACACTTACGTGCAGGGGAGTGAACGGACTGTTAACTCAAAAGAAGGAAAGGCCTATGAGACGTCAGAGAAATCTTTGAGGCAATTCTGAAAATGTAACTGAAATCAATGTATTTTTGTCTTCAAATATCCAACAGCGGAAAATGAACACCTAGTTCTGGCCACAATGAAGATGCTTCACCCTTTGGTCACCACCAGGACAAACCCCAGACATGGGTGCGGACTCACTTATCTACGGGTTGCCCCAGGATTTGGTAAACACTGGACCCCGTCTTTGCACCACCTCCAGAGCATGCGTACGTTTTGCAGGTCTTTTCCCTCACAGCCATTCAGGATTAATGGCAGCCATTTTCTGCTTTCTAGATAAGAGCAGAGTCAAACAGAGACGGTTTTCACGGACACAGAGAGGTGTCCCAAGGACTGTCATTTGAGCACTTGAGAGAGTAAGTGCTGTGGAACACTTGACATTTGACAAAGGCTCCAGGGGTCCAGTGTGTGACGATTCCTGGCAGCTGGCAGAAGCGGGGTGTCTGCAACTTGGCTGCAGAGTGGAGGTGGGGTGGGAGAGGAAGCGCTAGGGCAGGGGATTGGACCTGTTGGGGTTGATGAATACAGAGCAAGGGAAATAAGCCTCTGCTTTTCAAAAATAAAAAAGTTGTTTATTGAGGTAACATTGGTTTACAACACCCCATGTGTTTTAGGGGTTTCAGTTCACACCTCTATGAATATGTGTTACCATACCACGCCCACCACCAAAACACCCGTAATCCTCCACCAGACTATCGGGGCTCTCGGCTTTGCTCCCCACCCTCCCCTTCTGGAATGGACTGTCATTCCAAGCTCTTGGGAAAAAGTGACTCAAGGGAGAGGCTGTCATGAGGGGTTTGTGTAAATGGAAAAGGCTTGTCTCCTCTCGAAACATCCTTTAAACAACTACCTGCAGATGGAAATACCTTCAGAAACGCGAGGAGTGCAGGGAAGGGGTTATCCGCAGCTCTAGGGCAAAGGGCAAAAATAAGAAAGGACACACTGAAGAGGGTAGGAAAAATAGTCTCACTTTTCCCCATCGCACCTTCCCCAACTGGGGCAGCCAGTATGGCCGATGCCCTCCTTCTTCATGGGAGAAAGAGAGTTTGAAGGCAGTGCCAACTACACCATGGGTGCCAGCCCTCGCATTCCAGGATCAGAAGGAATCCCCCAGCCTTGGGTGGCCCCCTGCAGACTCTGGAAACCCAGGCCCATCCCTGGCTCAGCAGCCCCAAGCGGTGTCCTTGGCACCAAATCCGCAGAGGACGCCTCTACCCAAACAATGGCCCACACTGGGCCTCAGCCTCCAGCAGCCCCAGGGGATCTGGTGGCCCAGGATTCCTTGCTGCTTCCACAAACCCAGCCCTCAGGTGTCTGCCTACTCCAGAGACCCAGGCAGCTTGCATATGGGGTCAAACAACCTCCGCAACCCTCCCAGGCTTGTTGCGCCCCAGGGCCTGGCCCGGCCTGCAGTGCCAGGACGCTCCTTGGGCATCAGGCCTCCCAGCAGGCCTCTGGGAACCCAGACCCCATTTATTCCAGCACCAGGCTCCCAGTGGGCTCCCGCAAACGGAAGCCCCATCTCACCCAGCATCTGCCTTTTCTGTTCAAACCAGGAGCGCCTGTTCATTCATCAGCGAAGCCGTGTATTCCCTCGGGGGAGGAACTAGCACATCGTGCTCTCCCAAGGCCACCTGGACCTCAGAAGTGGTTTGGGGATGTTGACTCACTTGATCAAATTGGATGAAAGAGGAGAGCAGTTCATCAGGTAATCCCGAGACATGCACTTTTGGGGGAATGTCAAAATGTTTATTATCAATTTCATTTCGGTATAGACAGATAAGGAGGGTCTCGGAAGCCCTGTCTGAGACATGGTGTCACAGGGGATTCCTAACATTCAGTCACTCTCAAACTGATGTTATCGGGCAGAATTCCTGGGTTCCCTTCCCCAACACCTTCACGAGAGGTGAGTGATCTTCCCTCACCCCAACTTTCTCCCCTCTCAGAGCTTCTCCCCCAGGGGATTGAAGAAGGTGACCTGAAAAGGAAAAACACTTCTTCGTTATGGTTTTATGCAGCAAAATGACAGAACCCAATTAAAGCAAAAACAATTTTAAGATACTCAGATTGCAAATACTTCAGATAATAAAATAACTCAAATTTTTATCAGGATAGAACCATGCGGGGCTTGGGTCATACTCTGGAAAACACTTATCACAGGGGATTACGGCCAGGTAACAAATGGATACAGAACGATTTCTCTGCCTGTATAATTAACAAGGGGGAAAGCTGGAGTATATCATTGTGCAAAATATGAGATTCACAGGAAATGGAAGGTAGGAAGACCCAGCTCCATACCCTTTATTCCTAGATGACAGATGAAGATTGTGTCCTACAGCTGTGTTCTGATTTACCAAAATCCTCATATAAATAACCCCAAATAGGAGGGATTACTACCAAAACCATAAACCATGCAACTCTCATCTTACCCACACAGTTAAGAGATTCTTCTCATCAGTAACTGGAAATATTAGAGCATATATATTCTGTGATTCCTTCTAACTCTCTCTATGTATCTATAAAATGATTTGCAATAATCCTTTCATGGATATCTAACTCACTATTTATTATATATTTTTCAGAAAAGTCTTAACCCAAGCCACCAGTATTAATGATCATCATAAATCCACTACATTGTAAGTATTTTAGCATCTAAACTGATTCCTAAAGTCACCTAGAGTTAGCACACAAAAAATCACAGCATTCCAAGAAACTAACATTTGAACTTAGGAACTAGAATCACGTAGTGTAAGAGGAATGGTGAGGCGCAACCTCTGAGCCAACTTGATGACAGAGATGGAGCTTTTAAACTCCACGCCCTGAGCAGGGGCTGATGGGAAAGAGGGGTGGACCTGAGGCTTTTGGGCAGTTAAATTGCTGGTGAGGAGGCATATCTTTGGAGAAGCCTTCAGATTGCCATTTACGGCTTTGACTCGGACCTGTCTCTGCTCAGTGGCTTCTGCCTGGCAAAGGACATGGCATCTGTCCGTGTGCCAGCCTATGAACTCTCTCTCTCCTCCCCCACCTTTTCCCCCGTTATTGTTGTTTTACACTGTGTCTACTTTTGGGTTGTGTCCTGCAGCCATAAGCTCGGATGAGGATCCCTCAACTGGGTCATCCTCCCCCTCCCACCCCCCAATGGTACAGGTTTGCCCAGTTTCAGCAGCACAGTATGTGCCTCAGGGACTGGAACAGAAGCAGGAGGGAGGGAAAACCATGGCACCTGAGCTTTGCCCAGCCTCTCTGAGGACACCAAACAATGACAGAAAGGGGTAAATGGGATGTCTGAAAGACACAAATGCCCACTCAGATTGTGAACTTTCAGCAAGGATCAGTTTACTTGGTTGCGTACCACGGGCCTGCATGATAAACCTGTCTCTTCACCACTCCGCAAGGGGGCTGCCCCTCACTCGTGTCTGGAAAGGGGAAAGTTTCAGATAAAGTCATCCAGACTTTATCACCTTGGAGCCCTTTGAAATCTCCCTCTGAGGGATTGTTGCTCTGACTCAAGTGTCTCAAGAAGAGAGATCAAGAAGTGGATCAGAAGGGGGAAAAGAATTGGGGAAGTAGAGATAAATGTACAAATGATGAGAGCTACACTGGGGCACTTAATTTTTTCAGATACAGTAATTATCTACTCTCATCATAAATAATACATTCTCACTTATATAATGGCAGTGTTGGGGTAGACCTGGTGGGTATTGTAAAACCACCGTATACTTCGGTTATGGTGGAAATAGGACAAATCCAAATACATGGCATACCGTTCTTCCCTTGAGCCAGTAAACAGGGAACTTTCCTAAATCTGAATATTTATTCGGCCAGAAGTTTATTTTCCATGAGTTTTACCTACCTCAAAGCAACACAACATTTTACAGGCCAGGCATTTCAATTTTGTGTGAGAGAAGCCTGGCCAGACCGTCTATAGGACACAACATTCATTCACTGAGGAAGCAAGATGGCGGGCACAGAACTGAGGAATCTGGTTTTTCTCCTGTGAGGTCATAGAGGAGTCAGAGAACAGCACACACGAGGGAGGAGCTGACCTTACCGAAAGATGCAGGATTCTTCACATATATAGGCTCTGGGGTTATGGTCAACAGGTGAGCAGAATGTTGCCCCAGGGAATTAGACTCTCAATGATTCTCTGAGGGGCTCATCTCCACAGCTGATAGAATCCCACTGCCCTTATTCCTATTTCAAAATCTGCCTGGAAAAGACCTAAAGTCACCCTCCCTTTCATTTTGTAACACGAAATGTGGAAATTTCTTCACTGAGTCAGCACAAGAGAACTGTAATAGGAAGAGAACCGTAGAAGTAGACAAAAAGGAAAAACGTTTTCACCCACAGAAGTTAATGTGTGCTCAGAACAAACCTCAGCCTGACAAATGCTCTTCCCAGAGGGCAGGGTCAGAGGTCTTAGCTGAGAGGAAGCAGAGGCCCCGGGCAGAGCATGAGGGCTGTGTCTCTCATACAGGATCTGTGCCGGATGCCTCAGACTCTCATCTGGACTGGGAAACTGGCTAGAGCTGCCAGCTTATGGTCAGGAAAACCAAAGATGGAGAAGGGCAGTGATTACTCACCTGGTCCTCCCAGAAGGTCCATCTTTATAACAGTTTGTTCTTTATCCTTATCTACAGCATTAAGCAGAGAATATCTGTACCTGAGGAAGACTAAGAGTTTCAGGGGTTAGTGACAAATACCTGGAAAATTGCCAGTCCTCAGATTCTACAGGGTTTCCCCATGTCCTTCCACCTGGTCATTCAGCTTAGCCAGTCAGAGCCCCAAATACCTCCTCATGCTCCACAGGTTTATCAGAAATGGACTTAGCTCAGTCCTGACCTCTGTCCTCCAGGTATGGTTTCTAAGAATTTTAAGTCCAGGATTACCCAAAGGCCTTAAATCCCAGAGAAAAGGAATTATGTCATAAGGGACATATTTTTCCAGTACCTTACATTGTCATGGACCTCTTCCCCTCCTTCCATACATACAAATTCTGATTCCACATTGACACTTACATTTCTTTATGTGCTCATTAACCTCCCTGAAGAAAGGGAAAAATGAGAAAAAAATGATAACAAGAATGGTGATTGCAAAGAGGATGAACAGCCAAAAGGCCAGATTGAGGTATAAACTGGTGCCCAATTCAGACGCACATGTGAAGATGGCAGGAAGGAGAAAGGAATTCTCTGTCCTAGCTCGTGACCTCCTAAGTGATCTGAGTGATGACATCACCATTTCAGAAACAATGGGAGTAATGAAGAGCTCGGTGGGGATTGGTCAAGCCTCCTTCTATATAGACCATTAAGAAAGCATTGAGTAAAACCAGGTAACTTCATTTCTACAAAAACCTCAATCCTGGCCCCCAAGGCACTAGCCCCAAACAGGAAGAGAGAAGATTCACATGCAAATATTCAGAATGAACATGTTCCTGCTTTGGGATCATAACTGCATTCAAAGGGAAGAGTCTGTTTCCTCAGACTCCCCTGCCTTAAAGTCAACTTTGTTTAAAGGAAAAGATACTTCAATGAGAAGATGAAGAGAGATCAAATGTTCCTGAAGAGAATGTTCATAGCCCTCCCTGAAAGCTCTGAATTCTCTGTCTAGGGTTACTTAAGCAGGTCAGGAAACAGTCACAGTCACATGCCTTAGGGGACGCAACAGTTTATTTTTTTAGATAAATGTAATGTCTACTGAATTAGAGTATCAGAGAGGGGGTTGCTCTGAGTATCTCTAGAAAGTGCTCCCTTTGTCCTTGGTAGTGATGTAGTTTTTGGAGTGGTTGGGTATTTTCTCCATCAGCAGCAACAATGGGCAAAGGGCCAACCATCAGACCACAGCTCTACCTAATACAAGAACACAGCCTTGCCCACAAATGGAATTTAAATGATCAAGATTGGGAGCAAATGAATAGAATATGCTTTTAGAAAGATGAGAGCATGGTTTCTGTCTTGGAATTAATTTCTAATAGGATAAGAGATCACCGTCATATGTAGCCAGTGTTAAACTCTTCTGAGCCAGCATCCTGAACAATCCCTGTGAAGGAAAAGAAGTTGCTGGAGGAGTCCTGCTGTGTGGTGATGAGGTGTTCAGCTGAAGGTAAGCAGAGACCTGCCCTGAGCCTTGAAGAGGCAACCAAACCATGGATGTATTACCTGATCCATTCCTTACCGTTCCTGCTTCCTTTTATGTTCTTCCTGAACCACTGGGGCTGGGAGACAGAGAACTACATTTCCCAGAATTCCTTACAGAACAACTCTGGACTTGTCCACCAGTGATACATTCTTCTGTAAATGGGAAATTTTACTTTGCAGGGGCCTTTGCACTTGTTCTGAAAATTGCTAACCTTGGTTGCAGCATCTTGACCTCTAGCAATGGTTGCCTTGGGGTCTTGAAACTTCCTGATGAGGATTTTGTAGCCCATAATTTCCTGTAGTAAACCACTTCCTGCTTAAATACCCAGAGGGTTTTCTGTTTGATGTCTCTCTGTAGTTCCCCAGGTGTCGCTGAATTCACATAACCCTGGGAAGGATTCTATTTTGGGATTAGGACAAAAGGACCTTAGAGTATTCTCTCATTTCAAAGTCATGAAACATGAAGAAATAAGTATTGGTAAGAAATTTGTTGAGCAGGTGAATGGGAAAAAAAGGGAGAAAGTAGAAAAAAGTGACAATAAGAATTAATCAAGGACTTGGGAAGTAGAGATCAGAAAGACATGCACAAATCAGAGATGAAAAATTAAAGTTTTTCAAATTGTCAAAGAATCAAAACTTTTAAAGAAAATTTAGAAAATTTCAAGCATAATAAAAATTAAGTAGAAAATAAAAAGAAATGTGCTCCCCAAAACTGCAGAAAAATCTGCAAATAAATAATTAACAAACATAAAGTGATGCACACTTTGTGTGTGTCAAAAGACTAGCATTCCCTGGCCATTTTTAATATCATCGTAATAAACAGCCACACAGCTCTACAAATAACAAAGTGATTTGGGATTTCAAAAGTTCTTTATCCCAAATTATTATTAGACAATGAAGATATTTTTCCAAACTATTTTAACTTCCCAGTCAATGCAGACATCCCTTCCCTAACTATTCTGACAGGTCACTAGACTTTTCTGTACATTTCTACTTTCACGTCAAAACAACCTACCTTCCTTATCCTTCCTCTCCTTTTCCCTCTCCTGCCCTCTCATCCTCTCCTTCCCTTCCCTCAAGAGCCCCCTTTCTGTTCTCCTCCTGTCTGTCCTCCTGTACCTCTTTCTCTCTCCCACTCTAGTCCTTTATGTTCCTCTTCAACTCAAAGTTTCCACTCAGATGCCTTAATGACCCATGGTGATAAAGATGCTGCATTAGCTTAAGAGATGTGAGTGGAGAGGAACTAGACAGGTAAACAGGTATATGGAATAGGGGCAGATGAGGGAGAATTATGTGCAGGAGCTTCACGAAAAGAAAACCTGATGTGCGAGAGAAGAGATAAAAATTGGTTTCACTTGATAGTAAAGAATCAATGGAACTTTGGGAAGAAAAATAAAATCCATGGCACTCCCTTCCCTGTGCATCTATCTCCATGAAACTGAATTTTGGAGTTGTTGGATTCCGAGAGAGGGGTCCTTGGGTTCCTTCTGGGGAAAGTTTCACCAGCGCTCCCCTTTCAGCAGCACCGGCGAGGTTCTCCATGACACAGAGATGTTAGTTATACCCAAAAGGGCAGGTTTATTATAAAAGGGAGAGAAGCATGAAGGATGCGTGTATAGACACAAGCGGGCAGAAAGGGCTGCCCCAAGAGGGGCAAGTTTGCTAAGAGAGAGACCTGCATGGTCGCAGGTGGGCGGCCCTGAGGAGAACTGTCTTTGCTGAGGGAGGTCAGTGGAGAGAAGCCCCACCCGGCCTGGCGCAGTCACGGGCAGGCAGGAAGGCCAGAGAGAATTGTCTGAAAGAAGCACCTGCGTAGGCACCAGTGGGCAGAAGGAGTGCCGCCGCCCCCCACTCCCCAGGGCAGAGATTGAGTGACTGAACTGATAATAGTCTTCTCTGTGGGGGGGGGGGGGGGCTCATTCCTTTGTGGAGTGGCCTGTTTGCTCTTAATTTTGAATCACTATGTAGAATTTGAAAGGGCCCAGAGATTCTACAATGGCCTCAATCTCCATATCCTCACCTCAGCCCTGCGCCCTGGGGCACTAACAGCATCTGATCCTTTGGGTCTGTGCCTTGGCGCTTGAGGATTGTTAGCTCCTGCAGCTAGTTTAACAACTGTGTTAATCCCTTCTACCCCCGTGTCCAGCTCACAGCGTGTGTGAGCCAGGTTTGTGGTCTTGTGGCGCCTCCTTTCCCACTTTTCTATTCTTATCCTCCATCAAAACCATATTCCCAGATGGGCAAGGAGGATGGCATTTATATAAGAAGACAGTAAGTCTGGACAGAGAACACTTTAGCATACTCAGAGGAGCTCGCTGTGATCATCTTGAGGGTGAGGGGGAGGGCTCAGCTGTGGCTGGGTAGGTCAGGAGTTTCCTTGGGTTCATGTCATTAATTTTAGTCTGAGACTGCCTAGCTCAGTCTCAGCCTGATAGTAGTTTCCTTAGTCTTACAAGGACCACGAGCTTTTCATCCCCTGTAAGGATGACTGCACATGTTGTTTTAGAATAAGAATATTTGAGTTATATGTCCAGGATTTTACCTGGAAGTAAAAAAAAAAATTGTTTGAGATTTGAATAAACTAAAAACAATCGCTTAAGTTGTAAGTGCAGAAAAAAAAATCGTGACCCAGAGCTTTTTCTTTAAGTCTTTTTTTTTTTTTTCAGAATAAATATAGATGGGAGGATCTCAGATGCACGCTCCTGCCTGAGGAGCATCACATGCGATTCTTACGGGCTCACACCAGAGACGCTGGGTGCAGATCTCAGCCTGAGAGCCCCAGGGTTCTGTTCCCATCCTCACCAGCAGTGAGAGATCTTTATCAGGTCCATCCTCCTTCCCTCCCAGAACTTCTCTCCTCAGTGCCTCCAGAGTACAGCCTGAAAGAGATGATCGCTTGGTTATACCGGGGATCTGCAGAAAGGCAGCCCTCATCTTCTGCAGAAGCAATGGGAGATGTGCAGATTGTGAACATTTCTGCATCTCATCAAAACCCCTGAGATGATCCTATCAAGACATGGTCTTTGATGTTATTTTTGGAGTTGTTGGATTTGGAGAGTTCCTTGGGTTCACTCTGGGGAAGGTTTCACCAGAGCTCCCCTTTCACTAGCACAGGTGAGTTCCCGAGCGAATTTCTTTAAACCTTAGCATATGCAATCTCATGATCAAATTTGTTTCCTCTGTTTCCTCTCACTTATGGGGAACTCTTCAAGTTTGAACTCCCCCAAGCAAAAACAACTGACCATACAAAAGAAACAGCCTGTCCAGATGCCTGACCCCTTGGCCTCTGTGTGCCTCCTTCCAGAACCAGCCATATTAGTTAATTCAGGGACTAGTGTTAGGGAAGCCATATCCCAGGCCTGTTACGTAGGGCCAGTGCTCCATCCTACTCTCTGAACCTAACAACTCCAAAAACTGCATCAGTCTTGACCCATAGTCTGGGAGATACTTGTCACAGATTGTTGCACAAGATGAATAGTCAAGAAATGGGAAGAAAGCACAGCTTCAAAATAGTGATTCCCCAGAGAGAGGCCAACCTGTGGTGACTTTGCCTGATTGCCAAAATATCTATGTAGATAACCCCAACCTTGAAAATGGGTGTTAGACAGGGGGAGTTCCTCTATCTCCCCGCTGGCTGTTTATAGGATCATCTCATCTCCACAAAGTGCCTCTGCACTTATCTCTATCACAGATGCAAATTTATACCAAGTGCTTGGAGAAAAATCACCTTATTACCATTGTCTATAATAATAATAATAATAAAAAGGTAACTCAGTGACTGAGTTACCCAGGGAGGGACCCTTGATAGGAATAGAAGCATCACAAGTATAGATGAGAGAAGAGAAACATTTCCACCTGCACAAGTCCTGGATAATAAACCTGAGCTTATTCTGGGCTTATGACTCAATGAGGGCTCAGAACAAAATTTCTACTTGAAAAATATCCCCTCTACAGAGAACACTTAGAGGTCTCAGACCAGCACATAAGGGAACTATCTCCCTAGGACCAGATTTCAGAATGGGATTCTCAGCTGTCTAGCACATGGGGCATGGAAGTAACCAGAACTGTCAATGTTTGACCATAAGAACCCAGGGCTGAAGGACAAACAGTACCTACCTGAACTTCCTGGAGGGTCCATCTGTATTGGATGCTTTTCTTTATCCTCATGCATAACATTTTGCAAAGAAGACCTGCATCTGAGCAAGACTGGGCCAAAGAAAGCGTGCTGCATCAGAGACCTGCGTCTGGAAGCTCCCTCCTAGCTCCCCAGGTTCATGTGGTTCCTCGGTCCTTATACCTGGACATCCACTTCTCCTCAGACAGGGCCCCAGATATCCCTTCATATTCTGCAGTGATACCAGGAATGGATTTCTAGCCTAGTCCTGACTTCTGTCCACCAGCTACTTCTATCCTATGTAGGATTTTAATGTGTGAGATTGCGTAGCCCTGGCTCACCGAGACATGGAAGGTCAGAGGAAAGCAGACATTCCCCCCAAAGTACCCTCATTATAATGGCTGCCTTCTCCTCCCTCTGTCCACACATTCCCTCATTATAGTTCCCCTGAACCAAACTTAGCACTTACATTTTTTTATATTTTGTTCTATGTCAAGTAAATACAGGTAGATCATGCCAATGAGACAAAATGCAAAGGGCACAGCAGACAGGGCACATAACCAAGGAAACCCGTTTGAGAATAAACTGACCCCTGCTTCAACCTCTGCCATTGAAACATGAAAGAAGACATGGGATTCTCTGCCTCAGTTCTCTCATCTCCTAGGTGACCGGGCGATGAGGTCATAGCTGCAGGCACAATAGGAATGGTGAAGGCCTGAGCAGGGATTGGCCAAGCTTTATCCCATATAAGCTAGGAAGGAGCAAATGATGTCAGGGAGCTTCATGTTTAATAATGCTCCACTGAACCAAAAATGCTGGACTCAGGCCAGACAGCAAGAGGGCGGGTCACGACACTGATATTCAGAAGGTGCATCTCACAGCCCTGGTGTCATATGCATTCCCAAAAGGAAGGAACTATTTCCCTTGACTCCATTGCCCTAGAACTAGTCCTATTCAGCAGAATGATGTCTAAGTTAAAGGATCAAAAAAAGCATGGATTATATTAAAGATTCATTTTTATTTATTTATGCAGTGAAGTACAGGCCAGAGGCGCAGGGGTGAGAGGATTCACCAGAGACAGAGTGGGGAGCAGAACAGGAAGATCGACCAAAGTACACTGCTGAGGGGAGCAGCAGGTGAGACAGGAGAGGTCTGCTGCGTGATGTAAGTCAGCTCCCTGGCTGGGGATCGAACTCGGGCTGCAGTGGCTGTGGATAGCTTCATAGTGATGAGACTTAACCCCTGTGCCACCAGAGAAGCCCCATGCATGGATTTTTCTTGAGGAAATGTTCATATCCTTCCCTGGAAGCTGTGGAAACCCCTGTCTTTGTGTGTTTATTCATGTCAGAAATGCCACCAGTTCAATCCAAGCTGCAGTATTCCCAGGGAATGGTCTCACTTGAATGTTAATCCTTTGGATACTTATTACTATTTATCTCTATTACACTCTTTTATTACTATTACTTCTCCAGAGTTGACTTTGGGAACTGTTAGCCCCTGCTAGATAACCATTTTGGCAGGGATAGGGCATAATTTCCTTTTGAAGAAGAAATATTTTGAGAACACAATACAAATATTTGCAATTTTGAGCCAAACTGCACAAAATATTAGCAATACAGCAAATAAAAATTTTGAAAATTAGTTACCCCTTTAGCTCTATGATTGATCAATGGGAAATTCTGTAGATACTGTAGACTTTTCAAAGTAATTGAAAATGTACAAAGTACAGCCCAATTTTCTGCCAACTGAGGCCTCTTACATTTCTGATAATCAGATTTTACTCAAGGTGCAGAATGTTTTTCTGCTCATCGTTATACCCATTTGCAATTATAACCACAGTGGCATGTAACAGGAAGAAAACTTTTGCTGTATCAAAAGAAATAACAGCAGATGCTTCTGCATTCAGGAAAAGGAGGTGGGTTGTGATTAACAGTGGTAAAATGTAATACTCTGTATATTTTCTTATAGGGGGTTAGTCAATGCCTGAATATTATAATTATACTTACATTCCTTTCAGTAAGTTACCATGTAGACAAGCTTCCTGTGAGTACCTATAAGCCAGATGAATCTATTTTCTATGCTGAATCTGTTTCCACATGGAAATGTCAGCAGTCCCCAACAGACCAAATCACAAGACTGGTCTATACTCCAAATATAAGCAGAAGGTGCAAATCCTGTTTAGTGGGTCAGCTTGTGCACAAAAATACTGAAAATATGAGAATCGGGGAGCCAAAAGCTTCTAGTATGTTGGGGGCCTGAGGCTAGGCCGGAATGCTCCTGGAGATCAAAGGCTGAGCTGATACTTCCAGTCTCTGTGCTCGAGATAAGGACAGGATGGTCCTGGGGCCAGGTTAAGCATTGATATGCAAGACCTGTGATCTTAGATCATTTCCTTGGAGTGTTGACACGCCTACTACCTGACCAGCCCTGAATTTTAGCTA
>PVIJ01015290.1:0-37046 GCA_004024925.1 Scalopus aquaticus
CTACATGTACAACACAACTTTCACAGTGGTTAAATGGCAAAAGACCATCAATGCCATTTACAGTCCCCATGGTGTGGAGAGAGCCAAGCAACCACATAAAAGACTTACTTCTGCTTGGTTCCTCCTCTTTCTGGCGGAATAACGAAGCAAAAGAAGTCGAGAATAATCTACCCAAACATTCTGTCTGCATTGAGATCAGTTCCACATGGTGAGGGACTTCCTATTCCAGAACCTCCAGCAGAATATTCTCTTGATTCATCTGATAAGGACAAGGGTGAGCCAACCTGTTCTTCTCCTGTTCCATCAGCATTCAGTGATCTAGATTTTCACTGTGGTGCATCATCAACCCCACACAGACCAACACAGGAAGAACTAAATGACCTGGGTTGTGCTTTGGACTTATTCAAGAACAAGGCAGAATTGCTAGGATCAAGACTCCAACAGTGGAATCTTCTAGAGGAAGTTGTCACAATTACTTGATATCGAAAGCGCCACCAGCAGTTGGAGCCTTCAGAAAGGAAAGTACTCTGGTATTCTGTTCCAATATTGAGGGCCTCATGAATGCCTTAGAAATCACTCATGACCCACAATTATGAAGACTATTTCTAGACTCTTCGAAACTTAGTCTTAAGGCTGTGCTTTTGCACAATGGAAACCGTCTTCCAACTATTCTATTCCTGAACAGCTGTACAAGAGACAAGAGAAGAAATCTAAGAAGTATCTATGACTTGATTTTTTACAGGTATTAACCATAGGCCTATTACTATTGACAACCATTTTGTGATGTAAACATCAATTTATTGCAGATTACCAAAAAAACTAGAGCCAAAATTAGAATTTGACTGTCATATGCGTGTTGAGCACATACAAATTGATAGGAAATGACTAATTTTATTTCAGTAACATGACTTTTATAAAAATTTGTTGACCAGTGTTAGTAAAAGCCAGTCCCTAGACACCGTGGGAAAAAGATGGGTTTCTCTGTTGGGGACAATGAGCAGGCAGAAGGGAAGCCTAAACAGGATGCCTGAGAATGAAGCCAAGATGGAGGACAGTGGAGTCAAGAGCCTGGGAAATTCCCCTCCAATATCATCTGCACACATGTACTCAGCTGTGCCTGAAGCAAGTTAACCCCTGAGGTTTAGTTATGTGAGTCTATCAAGACTTTTCCCCTTATGCCCAAAAACATCTGTTACTTTCAACCAAACAAGACCACTGGGTACCCTTCAGCCGCTGGCCCCAGCACAGTAGTGCAAAGACCATAATGCTTGTGTTCGGGTGACCTTGGCTATCATATCCAGAGCAGCTACTCTTCCAGACCATGGGCTCTGATCCAGTCATAATGTTTCTAGGGCCTTCCTTTCCAGTCCCACAAGCCTACACGGCTCAGTGTGCCACTACCTAAACATAGAGTCTCTGGGGCTTGCCATGACTTGGGAAGGAAGGCACATCAGCCAAAAGCCTCAGCAGCAATGGATAATAAGGCCCTAACAAAAGTTCTCTCTCGGTCATACTCACCATCAAGCCTGAGGTATTTAAAGCCACGATACGCAAAATAATCTTCCATGATCGTCATAAGGGAGGTCATCTGACAGAACAGCAGCACTTTATGGTTGGTGGCACGGAGTTTAGGAAGGATTCTATCGAGAAGCTCAAATTTCCCTGAGGCTCGGTACAGGTCTAGTCTGGTGAGCAGAAGCAGGGGAAGAACACACATAATGTTAACACTGGAATCTTGCAGGTGAGCAGAGGAGTAAGCTCAGCTCCCATTTCCAGGCTGACCAGAGCTCACCTAAGTAGACTGGTCTTTAGGCACAGGGGCACAGAAATGGCTTTCTAGGAAAATGCCATGACCCCCACCCAATATTTCAGCAAAATTATTTCAACTAAAATAAACGCAGGCCACTGCTGGTCAAGGACGACCATGTATTATTGTCTAACCTGGATACTCGTAAGAATAAAGGAGATGCTGCTGTTGTTAACTAAGCTGAGACAACGGTGGTGAACAATGGCTGCCCTAGGAAGTCGGGCCTTGTCCTTGTATTAAAGAACACCCAGGAGCGAAAACTCAAATTGCAGAGTACCTGCACGGCACCACACACAGGGCTGAGGGTCACTGCAGTTTCATTCACTCCATCAACAATCCAGTTTACAGATGTGGAAACTAAAGCTGGGGGGTAATACGCCAAGGGCAGAATGCCAACCCAGGTCTTTGGGACCCCATTATGCAACCTGGTATAAATCTTAAAGAGCAAAAAAGATTCTTGCTCTCTCACTTGGTGCCTCTGCTTATGGTAATGGCTTACTACCACACATAAATGGTAGTTTTAGCAGAAAGGCTGGCTGCTTGCAGTGGTGCAATCTAGAGGCTTACCCTGCATCAACACCAGGGCTTAATGATGTCTGAGCTGCACATAAACAATGCTGGAGAAAATACACCCACAGCAAGATGGACAGTGCATTGTATTGGCAAACAGAGTTCAGGCTCAGAGGAGTTAAGAAAGTTGTCAAGAGTTACAGAGCCCAGAGATGGTGAAGAGGGATCTGGAAGCCAGGTCTGCCTATCAGGGTTTTGAGTGGTCAACTCTCAAAGTGTGGAGGATTTTTATTCTTTTCGTTGGGTTTGTCTAGTTTCTAAAATTTCTCCTATGAATAAACTGTCTTTGCAACTGGACAAATGTAATAATAAGGCCAACCAAAGAAGTGAGAAGCACCTCAATATGCACTGTCTGCCCACCCTATTAAGTTGGGAAGCTTCTCACCCTTGAACGATGCCGCCGGTGAAACCCAAGTGTTCGGAAAAGGACTCCTGCAATGGAACCAGAGACTGGTCAGTGCGGGGCAGGAACAGGACCCAGGCCCATGCCTCTGAGCCTTCATACCAATACTCAGCAATTGTCCACAGTGGCTTCCAGGCCACAGAGACACTGAACCCACCGACACCGCTTCCCTGGTACTCTTCCAACAAAGGAAAAAAGTTACAGCATTAACTTTCTTAACCATCAAAAAGAGCTCCTAAGGACAGAGTACAACTGTCCTTGAGTGCCGAAATGGAATCCCAGGAGCATCAGGAGATTTGTAATGACCCTGAAGCTTTATGCCAAAGTATAGACATGTGTTTTTCAGAAACAAGAATCCAGATTCTCGAAGGAGACTACAGCCCCAAACGGTCTAACCCAGAGACTTCATGAAGAGGGAGGTTGCTCTCAGTGCTCCAACCTGGGATGGCGGGGGCCACAGTCATGGCTGGCAAAAGTTAGTGTGCCCATAGAG
The DNA here is from genome assembly GCA_004024925.1 of Scalopus aquaticus. NCBI lineage: Eukaryota > Metazoa > Chordata > Mammalia > Eulipotyphla > Talpidae > Scalopus > Scalopus aquaticus. Next base: position 3,274 of record PVIJ01015290.1, read on the forward strand.
GTAGCAGAACACATCAAATAGGAAAATGATCCCAAACAACAGTCTCTGAACGCTTCGATGATAATCTGAGTGCGGGCTTTGGTTTCTAGAGCCTATTTCCCTACACCACTTGGACTCTTTACAATACGCACTTACAAACCGAAAATCAAGAGACAAATATACAGGCATTATCTATTTAATGATTAAAAACTACTATTTAAAACCCTGGCTCTGCCAAGGGGCCCAGCACAAACAGGTGTCTCTGAGAGGTGGGCTTCATGTGGGAACTGATGCCCACAAGTTCACACTGCTGCCAGGCCCCTAGTCCCCGGTGACAGGCCTCACCTCGATATGCTGAAACATATATGGGTGGTTGCAGATTTTCCTCAGTTGCATGATGGTGTTCATCAGGGTCTTGGTGCCACCTTTGCCCTGTAGAGGCAGAGAGAGGTTCTCAAATCAGATATTGTGCTGGGGTGGCGTGGGGCAAGTGGTGGAAGGACTGTAAATAAGCTTTCAGAGGGAAGAATAACTTGCAGTAGGGAAATCAGGAGTGAGAAGCTGGCACCTATGGGGCTCAGAAGCTTGAATAGAGCCCTAGAGGGAGCAGAGCACACCTGGCACACCTGAAGGGATGGCAGGTGGATAAGGGCTGGCAGGACAAAAAAAGAAATAAGGCTGGCAAAGTGCTGAAGTGAATTAAAATGCTTTGTTCTAAGCATAACCAGAAGAGCCATGGTGACTTTGAAAAATTTCTGGCTAGACGGTGAGGAAGGAGGTGCAGGAGTAGGGGGTGGACGGTGGGTGCTGAACGCTGGAAGTGAACCAATAAATGTGCTATTACAACAGCGCAGATAAAAGGGGGCCCAAACACATCTAGTAAGGAAAGGGGAGGCAGAGCAGAATTCAGGACACTGAGCCCAGAAGGGGGAAAGCTGGTACACCCCCTGGGTGTGCAATTTCAGTTCTGGTGAGGGGAGCTGGACAGGAATGATCTGGTACCCTTAGACTAGTCTCAGACGTCAGCAGCCCACATAGTCCCCACTCCGCTCCACTGGAATCCCCAACTTTTCTTGATAACAAGGTGAAGGGGGGATTCAGTGACTCCGGCTCTTTCCCACCTGGGAAAATTCACTAGAACATTCTAACTGCTGAGCCCCCTGCTGCTACTGAGCCACCTGTGGGAGCCAGCATTTCTTACGCAAAGAGGACACCAGACGATGGATGACTTGGGAGGGGCTCTACATGTGACCCACAAGTGAGACACATGTCCCTGCTTCCGCTGACCTCTCTACATGAGCTTACCATGGCTGCTGACATCCTCAAGATCACCCACAGATTATCCTTGACCTGAACAATAGACCCCAAGGTGGCAGAAAGGCCACTGGCTACATCGTGCTCAAGCCCCACACAGCTGGTGGGTCCCCAGACCAACCTTCTTGTCCTTCTCCGAGCCGTCAGTCAACAGCACCCCCTTGGCCTGCATGTGTCGGTAGAGCACGCGCTGCAGTGCAGACATGTCACACTTGATGACGTACTCCACCTGCAGGGGCACATGTTGCCAGTCAGGGGGACGTCCAAGAGGTCAGAAGCTAAATGCCAGCCTAGGCCTGTGTCAATCTGTAAGCATCCCAAGCCCCAGAAATTGTGTTCTGATTGGGCACATGTGGGTGATAAGAAGGAACTCACTCCCCCTAAGTCAGGGGCATAAGGAGAGACTTGGGCTGTGATAGATGTACCAGGGCAGAGAGAGAGAAAGAGCGAGGGGTGGGGGGGAGAGAGAGGGAAGGGGGCAGGGTGGGGGAGAGAGAGAGAGAGAAAGAGTGTGTATGTGTCTCATCTTGGGGCACAAAGGACAACTTGACCACCTTTTAAAGGCCTTGCCACAGCTGGGCAGAAAAGAAAGGGCAAGTATAACTGGACAGTGACTGTGGTGAAGGACTCCCTGACCACAGCAGGGGAAAAGAGAGGGTACCCTGGGGCCAATACGGGACCAGGTTCCTGGGAAAGAATCCAGAGCCATCCTGAGCTGGGGGGCAGATCCAACCCAGAGCCCATGGCCTCCAAGTCCCTGACATGGTTGGGCAGAAGCTGCCCCAGGCATCACAGTGCCTGAAGTAAGTGGGATTCTGTGCTCCAACCTGCCTTCCCCTTCACCAGTGGATGGAGTAACCATGGGAGAGCTGATTCTCCCAGAGACTAGGCTCACCCCAGGGAGCCATCCTCCCATCAGTATTGCACTGGGGCTTTCTCCCTCAAAACACCCACATTACCTTTTCGGGCAACTGGGCCTCGACCTCCTTCTTGAGCCTCCGAAGCAGGAAGGGTCGTAGCACTTTGTGGAGACGACGGATGATGAGAATGGTTTCCTCCTCATTCAGGTCAACCTGGAATCCCCCACCAGACACCCAAACCAAACATTAACCCCAGAGGAGGGAGTGAGGCGGGGACTTGGGTAAGCAGGGAGCGTTGGGCAGGGTCATTTTTGGAGTCATCTCGAACTCAGTATGTTTCAGACTGCCTTATGCATTATGGAGGCTTGGCAAGGTACCTTCTTCCTTTGGAAAATATGAGCATCTGGAACCGTACATTGAACTTCTTGGACATGGAACTGAAGGTTCTAAGGCACAATATTCTGGCGGTTTTACCAAAAGAAACACAGCAGCACCGTATGTTACCTCTTAAAAGTTATATAAGTTGTGTGTCAACAAATCTACCAGTACGCCCAAACAAAAGCTAGATGGCACTGTGGGGGGTGGGGGTGGGGACGGACGGATGGACGGACAGACTCCCAGACATTTGGTGTAAACTGGAAAACTCTCATGGAGAGTTTTGTTACTGGGAGCCCCAAATCTGTTCTCAGTCCAGGGAGGATGCAGTGAAAGAAATGCTGCTTTAAGATGCCTGTAACTAGGTCAAGAAAAAACTTGAAAGAATAACGTAACACCTGAACTTTTCTTTTTTGGGTGCCTTTCTTGGTGTTTTTTCTCTCTTGGGAGAATTTTTGCTCTACCTAAAAATACACAAAACTAAGCATTTGTTCCCCAGTTCTTGGGATGGGGCCCTGGGAAGTCTGAAACTTAAAACATTATCAAGAGACTCTCAGGAAGGCCTTCTCTTTCAGAAGGTTTCTGCCTCCACTGGTGCCAGAGAGGGGAGATCCCAGCTGTCTCAGACCTGTTCAAGGAAAACCTAGCAATCGGGCCCGGCTGCTATAGGCTATGTCTTGCTAACTCCAGAGCTGTGCCCACATCAGTCACCAAGCTTGTAACCTCTTTCAACAGAATATGCAGTCAGTCCACAAACAAGTTTTAAACCCCAACAGCACTGTATGCTCATGCTGACAACCAGTTTGGGGACTTCATCAAGTGATGAAGGCCTGGCCCCGGACAGCACAGGTGCCAGAGTTTGGTTTTTAGACTGACAATACCACAGTCATACAGACAGCATGAGACTCTGGCCACAGCGCTCTTTAAAAAACAAAATATACAGAATTCAACCACATGGCTCCTGTGACTGAAATGTCTGAGTTTCCCTATACCCTTCACATGAAATGTAAAGGGACCCACAGACCCCTCACTGGCCCCAGTCATGTTCCTCACTGTCCCCTCTCTGTGCCTGGGACACAGGGTCAGGAAATTGAGCATCTCCCATTGCTCACTCTCAGGATCTCTGCCCTCTCCTTGACAATGCTCATGGCTCCTCTAGTCTTGGGTGCCAGAGCTGTCTCACTACAAGAAGACTTGGACTAGGGCCCTGGCATCCAGCATGAGCCAAGCCAATTGTGATGGCTCCTCAGTGCACACATGCCACTGAGGGGAGCCAGCAGAGTCTAGGATCACTAATTTGGCCACAGCTCCTCTGCAGATAGCCTACCACTTCCGTTCCTCACCCCACCTAACTATCCCTCCATGGCCGGTCACATACACACAGACACAGACACACCTTCTCTCCAGTCATAGCAAACGGCGCGTTGAACCACTGCTCAAAGGTGCTGCAGCTCTTGAAGATAGTGGGTAGCAGGAAGTTGAGTAGCGCCCAGAGTTCAGGGAGCTTGTTCTGCAGTGGTGTGCCCGTCAGCAGCAGGCGGCGGGGAGCCACATAGTGCGTGTTAAGGACCTGAGTCAGCTTGCAGTGGTGATTCTTCATGCGGTGCCCTTCGTCCACGATCATGTACTTCCAACGGATCTGTAGGCCCAAGAGCAGGTGGTCAAGGGAGAACAGGTGTAGGGCTACCCAGGCTGATGGAGCATCTCACAGCCATTAGGCAAGGAGGCTCCAGGCAGAAGAGCACATGGAGACGGAGAGTGTGGATGTAACAGTGTCTTGTGACGAGGACCCTGGTCGCAAAATGCAGCCGCTATAAACTGTGGGTGTAAATGGACACACAAAGGGAGATATAACAGTGACCTTCTGTTGGTGAATAAACCAACTTGTAGATGTACTTTGGTTTTCAAAATTATTATAAGCTGGCATATGGCACAGAACAAAACCCCAACAACATACCCCTCACAGATTAGATGCCCTCTGGGGACTAGGGTTCAGTAATAGGTACATTTTCCAACCAGCAGGCAGTGCCTCTAAAGGCAGAAGCAAGCACAGGTAGGTTAAGTCTGAGTTCTGGGTGGCTGGGCCACACCCAAAGGCTATGGATGCTTACATGTCCAAAGGACACAGGCAAGATACCAATTCTAGTGGCATGAGTCCACAGGTGAGAGGCCAAGATAAATTCCAGTTTACATTTCTGTTTGACCGTGATGGTGGTTCACAGACCACACCAAGCAATGGCCCAAGACCCACAGAACAATGGGCCTCAGGTTGCCTTGCGGGCCTGTTACTCATGGACTTGGTGGGAGAGACGCAGCCAGCACAGAAGGAGGACCAAGGCCACTAGAGACAGATGGCGACAAGGCTGATTGCCTATGACCCTGCAGGAAAGGTGGGATGAGAAGCCCGAAGAGGAGTTAGTCTTCATGCTGCATAGATGGCCCCAAACTCTGGACATGCCAGGCCAGTCTGTGAACCGGTCAGTCAGTGAGGCAAACTTGAGGTCACCATTGACAAAAGCCTTTCCTACACAGAGCAGCTGCCTTTTTACAAAAATGCACAAGGGGCTGACAAATTACTTGGTAGGAGACTCGGAAGATAGGTATGGTGCACACACACAAACCCGCATCAGGCAGGGCTCATGCGCTTCTTGGTGTGTTTTAAGCAAGGACACACTACCTTTGCAAGGATGTGCTTGTCTTTGATGATATACTCGTATGTTGTCAGTAAGACATTGAACTTCCCACTCCGGAGCTGGGGGACAAAAGCACGTCTGGCTGCTGGAGAGCCCTGTGATGGAAAAGAACATGCACACCTCAGATTCCCAGAGAAAAGTGCCAGTATAGCTGCTGGCCCCTATTCTTCCATCCAGACATATAGAGTGCCAGATACAAGGAGAAAGAAATGTGGGCACCATGTGGCCTGGGCCCTCCAAGAAGCCTGCTGGCTATACCACCACCTACCCAGGTCCTGGTGACTGATCAACCTGTCCTCCCCTTCCTGGGTCCCACCTCAGGCCTCCATGCAGGGAAACCAGGGCCATCTCCCTCAGTGCCTCCCATATGATGCAGGTCACCATGATCTCCCTGGTGACAGCTCCAGTTTCGCTCCAGTTCCAAACTCCTGATCCATATATCCAGGGCCCAGCACTTCAACATTCCAGAAACACTAAGTGTCACTAGGCCTCTTACATAGCTCTTGTCAACAAAATAATTTATAGCTCTTCAAATGCGCCAAGTTCTCCCCACATATGCTATTCTGTTAGGATCCCTTTATCCCCATCATGGGGCCAAGTTCCTTATAACACAGGGTCAAAAGCACAGACCCAGAGTCCAGAAACCAGGCATACAACCTGGCCCTGCCAGTAAATATCTGTGTGAAGCCCTCTCTGCCTTGGTTTCCCTAACAGGACAACAAGCATAATTAGCCCCACTTCACGGGGTGAATTGATCTATGGCACTCAAAGCAGGCCAGCAGAGGGTTCACAAGTCCCCTGTTCCCTAGCAGCCCATGGTATAGGCTCAGTAAATCATGAGACAAGAATCAGTTTTAACCAAAGGTCAGGAGAAAGAAACAAAATGTGCCAGTGACTGCATTAATGTCACTATCTTCCATAAATTGAGTTCACTTGAAAAATTCAGTATTACCCTTCCAAAATAACTGATTCTAAATCTGAACAATATGAATCCGTGTATGACATAAAAAAATGCATGTGTATGCACTGTATCACTAACACAGGCGACTTCTGTCCTCATTTATCTGTACTTCCTGCCCTCCTGGCCTGCCCATGCCCACATTCACCTCCTCGGGCTGTGACATACCTTGTAAGACACCTTCACCACCGAGGGGGCCCACTTGTCAAATTCGTACGCCCAGTTTGACAGTGTTCTGACAGAAACAAGGAAGAGACAGGCAGATTACAGTCTGACATCAACAGTTCACCAATAACTCCTGGGAGGTGAGAACATGGTAGCCGTGACCCTCAGAGAAACTGACTATCTGCAATGGTAGCTGGTGGGGGGAAGGACATGAAGGTGTCTTGGGTGGGAAGGAACAGGGAGGAATGCACAAAGGTGTGGTGCTGGGTAATGCTTGCTAAGTGGAAAAAACCTGGATCTGCCCGCTTGGGCTAAAGCCAAACAGCCAGGGAAAGTCAGGAGCTGTCACCACTTTGAGAACATGTCATGTTGTGGACCCGTTCAAGGAAAATGCAGACTCACTGCCTGATTCCAGGTTCAGAACTGAGCTAGAGTTATCTGTGGAGATCTGGAAATATAGGAGACACCACAGGTTCTTTATGCCACCTCAAATGAAGACGGTAGCCACACTGAAGGTTGCCGCCCAGTAAGGACAGAATGAAGATGTGAACAGGAGAGCCCTAATCAGGCAGAGAATAGAAGCAGTGTGGGTGAGGACCCATGGCTGTTCCTCTGTGGGAGGAATGAGGTGAGGAGGAGAGAGGACACGTGAGAAGGGACAAGTCACTCAGGACTATGAGATGGACCCTCAGGAGAAGAAGAAAGCAATAATAAAACCAAGCTCATAAAGGTTCTGGAAGAAAGCCTGGTGTTTGAGTTTTCGGTGGGGGTGGGGGAGGAAAGGGAACCCATTTAAAAAATCTAGACAGGGTGGTTTATAAAGATGAGACCCAAAGGTAGAGTGGCAGAGATTGCTTGTGGTTCACCCAGCTTTCTTGCAAAGAATTTCAACTGGAGGTGATGCTGTTTCCATCTTAAACCAGACGCCCTGACAGCTAGGGCTATTCAGGAGGACATACACTATATGAGTTAATGAGACAGAGGCGCACATCACTTAGCTGAAATTTGGGGAAAGCTCTTGAAACAGGGTTGGGGAGGGGAGAGACTCAGAAGCTCTTTGTCCTGTCCATCATCATGGAAGCCCAAATGAGATGGTAGAGGAATGCAGCCATCTTGCAACTATGAAGTAAGAAACCGGACAGCAGGAGTCACATGGTAAGGATGACTGAGTATAAAACAGAAGCCTGGGTCTGGGCATCTGGAGACATCAGCCTGCCTCAGATGGCCTAGCTCTGGACATCCCCTTACTAAGGATTGCCCTTGTATACTCACTAACTTATGGTTTCTACAACACAGAGCAAAGGGGGACAGTCAGGGAACCAAGAGAAGCTAAGGGCTGAAGCTGAGGTTTGGGGGCGCATCTGTAATAAGAGGGGACTGAGGAGACAGGTGGGAATACACAGGTCAAGGAGGCAGGACAAGCAAACTCATGGCAGAGAGCAGCACATGCAGAGGGTATATGGTAAAGCTGGATGCTCAAAGTCCTAGGATACAGACAGCATTTGACAGACTGGGCCCTTGTCTAGTGGTGTTACATGGGTGTGAAAGGATGAAGATGAATGCTCGTGATAGTCTCCTGAACATGAGGGAAAGGAGACAACCTAACCTTAGAAAGTATTGTTTTGATGGGAAAATGTGAGCCTCAGGACAAAAGGAACTGGATCTCAATCTCGTACTCTAGCTGCTAAAATTGTTTCTTAAAGGGCACGAGTTAACTGTTCTCAAAGTGCTGTGCGTGCATTGGGGGAATAAGCAACGAGGAGGCGACAGAATGAACCCTGATGGCAGCAGTATGACTGTGTTTTGTTCAACTGAGATGCATATGACCAAGCAATGATAGAGTTAGAGGTATGTGTATGAGGAGAGTTGAATTTCCTGCTGCTGTCACTGAAAGGGCCTGGAAGTAATGTCCTTCAAGAAGCAAGGAGGGAGGGCCTCCCTGGTGGCGCAGTGGTTGAACGCTGCGCTGTGGAGCTGTCGGCAGCACGCGATGAGGGTTCGACGCCCAGCCGGGGAGAATCCCACATGGTGCGGCTGACCTCTCCTGCCTCGCCCACTGCTCCCCTCAGCAGTGTATTTCTGATCTGCCTGTTCTGCTCCCCACTCTGTCTCTGGTGAACCCTCTTGCCGCCCCACACCTCTCACCTGTAACCCAGCTTGTATGTATAAATAAATAAATCTTTAAAAAAAGAAGCAGCAGCAAGGAGGGGCCTCCCTGGTGGTGGAAGGGGTTAAGTATCAGCACTCTGAAGCTACCTGAAGCTACCTGCAGCATGAGTTCGATTCCTGGCCAGGGAGCTTCCCACCAAGCGCAGCAGACCTCTCCAACCTTGCCTGCTGCTCCCCTCAGCAGTATATTTCAGTCAATCTGCCTATTCTGCTTCCCACTCTGTCTCTGGTGAATCCTTTCACCCCCCACACCTCTGGCCTACACCCCAACTCTTGTATGCACAAATAAATAAATCTAAAAATGAAAAAAAAAAAAAAGAAGAAGCAAGGAGCACACCTAGCACACGGGGCTTCATTTTTAGCACCCCTCTCAAGGAACAGAAACCAGAACTTCTTAAAGAAAAGTTGACTCTGGGCCTTGGCCAGCAAATGTGCAAGGTGAGTCTGGAATACCTTCCATAATTGAAAGCAAAGAAATGCTCAAAAACCCAGAGCGATAGGGAAACGCCAAAGGGCTGGAGTAACTGGCTGACAGAGCTTCTGATAGTCAAGAATGGAATAATCTGAGCAAGAAAATAAACAAACTACTACTGTAGTATAGTCCATAGTACTAAAATAAATATCCATGAGTCCATATTGATATGAATAATGGAATAAATAGGAGAGAAGAAATAAATCTGCCATTCAGAAAATTCCAAATAATTTATTTGGAGTAAATTCTATTCCAAAGCTATTTTTCCCTCTTAGAGGTAGAAATGAACTACCCCCGCCCCTCGTATGATTTTCCCCACCCCGCCCCCAGAATACAGTATAGAAATGGGGAAATTCGGGCCTCCCTGGTGGCGCAGCAGTTAAGCGCTGCTCTGTGGAGCTGTCAGCAGCGGCCATGCGAGTTCGATGCCCAGCCAGGGAGATTCCCACACGGTGCGGCAGACCTCTCCTGCCTTGCCCGCTGCTCCCCTCAGCAGTGTATTTCTGATCTGCCTGTTCTACTCCCCACTCTGTCTCTGGTGAACCCTCTCGCCACCCCACACTTCTGGCCTGTACCCCAGCTTGTATGTATAAATAAATAAATCTTAACAAAAAAATGAAATGGGGAAATTCACTTCACAGGAGAGACACCTGACAAACAGGAGCTCAGGTGATCAAGGTCAACAGCAACCACAGAAAGTCATGTTGACAGTAACTTTGCCTCTGTGATCTTTGCCCCCAAATCCATAATCAAACTAAACATAAGATCACCACACAGACCCAGTTTGAGGGACATCCACAAAACACCTGATCAGTCCTCAAGATTCTGGACACGAAAAATACGGAAAAGCCTGGGGACAGTCACGGATCAGGGAAAGCGAAGGGGATGTGACGCCTACACGCAATACAGGATCCCAGAATAGAAAGTAGACTTGAATTCCGGAAAGATGGCGGCAGAGTGAAGAGGTTGGGCTTGTTGCCTCCAGACACAATCAACAAAACGGATACCAAATAAAGCCAGAGAACTGATTATCAGCCTACATATTAGGAGCATAAGCCTAACTGAAAGCGGTAGGGCAATCTCTTGGTGAACCCTGTGCCTGGTTGCAAATCCCAAACAGGCACTTTAGGAGTTGAGGAAAAGGGGGCTGGAAAAGGGAGACTTGCCCACCATTGCAGGCTCCTGAGAGAACACAAACCTGGAGCTAAAGGGACAGCTGGGGGTCCCACCCCAGCACTGAGAGAGGGAAGGCGTTGCACAAAGGCGAAGTTCAGTCAGATTGTGCACAGAGTACCTGGCCGCAGATCCTGACTAGGCACTGCCGAATCAAGTGGAGAGGGGGCAGGGAGAAGACCCGCTGCCATTACAGGCTACGGAGAGAATACAAACCCGGGACCAAAGGAACAGCAGGGGGTCCCACCCCAGTGCAGAGAGAGGGAAGGTTTGCACAAAGGTGAAGTTTGGCCAGATTGTGCACGCGGAGTGCCTAGCTGCAAATCCCAACTGGGCTCTGCCTGAGTCAACAGAAAAAGGGCTGGGAGCAGACCCACCCGCCATTGCAGGCTCTGGAGAGAATACAGCCTTGGGGTTAAAGGAAGGGCAGGGGATCCCACCCTAGTGCTGAGAGAGGGGAGGCCGGCACAAAGGCAAAGTTTGGCCAGACTGCTTGAGTGGAGTGTCTGGCTGTAGATCCCAACCAGGCTCTACCAGAGTCAAGCGCAAAGAGGGCTTTGCTGGGAGCAGACCTGCCCACCACTGCAGACTCCCAGGGAGAGAATTCAGCCTCAGGGCCAAAGGAACAGCAGGGGTTCCGGCAGGATCAGCAGGGGATCTGGGAAGGCTCTGCACAAAGGCTCTGCACAAAGTTTGGGCAGACTGAGCACAGGGAGTGCCTGGCCACAGATCCCAACAGGGCACCTTCCAAGTCATGCAGAAAGGGGGCTGGGAGCAGACCCGCTCACCATCGCAGGCTCCCAGAAACAATACAACCACAGATTTGGCATAACAGGGCTGGTCACTGCCGGACCACCAGTCTACAACACTCCAAAAAGAGCAACCCGAAGAGATGTCCACAATCACAAGCAGCACAGTGTCCCAATGCTTAGAACAATAATAGAAAACAAACAGGGAGAAGGAAAAATACAAATAACCAAGCAAGCCCTCAGGGGAAGGGTACATCACAAAAAGAAAATCAGCCTCCAGACCCCAACAACTACGACATGGAAGAACTTCTTTCTCTGCCAGATAGAGAATTTAGAATCATGATTAAGGAAATTATGATTGATATGCAAGAAATAATTAACGAATTGAAGAATGAAATTGAGACCCTAAAGAAGGAGAACAAAAGTTTAAAGGACAGGGAAAAGTAATGAAAACAGATTTGATGAAATGGAAGAACAAATCAGCAATCTCGAAGATACAGATAGAAAAAGATCCAAAAAAGAAAAGGAAATAGAAGCACGAAGGGAAAAGAATGAAGAAGCACTTCAAGAACTATCTGACACCATGAGGAAAGGAAATATAAGAGTTATAGGAATCCCAGAAGGAGAGGAGATGGACCAAGGAACAGAGAAACTATTTAAGGAGATAACAGAACTTCCCAAATACGAAGAAGGAAATGAAAATAGATATACAAGAAGCAAGACGAATCCCAAATAACCACGATGAAAGAAAAACTACAGCAAGGCACATAATAGTAAAGCTCTCAAGAGTCCAAGATAAAGAAAAAATGTTGAAACTGACAAGAGGGAGGAAACAGGTAACTTATAAAAGGAAAAGCAATCAGGCTGACATCAGACTTCTCTGAAGAAAAGCTATGGGCAAGAAGGGAATGGAGGGACATATTCCACAAACTCCAAGACAACAAATGCCAACCAAGAATACTTTACCCAGCAAAGCTCTCCTTCCTCTATGAAGAAAGAATAAGGACCTTCCCAGACAAACAGAAACTCCAGAAATTGGTCACAACTAAAGCCCCACTCCAAAAAATACTACAAGAAGTCCTAAAGCCAAAACTGACAGTGTAATGAATAAAAAGATCAGAAAACAACAAGGAATAAAATCACACACGCACACAAAAAAGGAAGGCAAATATAGATGCCAACATATCAATATTATCTCTAAATGTAAACGGACTAAATTCATCAATAAAATGATACAGAGTAGCAGACTGGATCCCAAAACAGAACCCAACATTCTGCTATCTCCAGGAAACACACTTAACCACAAAAGAAAAACATAGAACTGAAAGTAAAAGGTTGGAAAATAATCCTACAAGCAAATGGACCAAAAAAGAAGAGAGGAACAGCTATACCTACATAAGATAAAATAGACTTCAAACTAAAAACAAATAAAAAGAGACATAGATGGACACTACATAATGATTAAGGGGTCAGTGCATCAAGAAGATATTTCATTCATAAACATATATGCACCAAATGAATGAGCACCAAAATAACATAAGACAATCATTATCAGCTCTGAAAACAGACATTAGAGAGAATACATACATAGTAGGAGACTTCAATACCACATTGTCACCAATGGACAGATCAACAAAACAAAAAATAAACAAGGACATTAAAAGTCTTAAATAAAGACCTAGACCTCATGGGCTTAACAGACATCTATAGGACACTGCACCCAAAAAAATATGAGTACACGTTTTTCTCAAGTGTACACAGATCATTCCAGAATAGATCACATATTGGGCCACAAAATAAACAACAACAGATTCATCAAGATCAAAATCATTCCAGCAGTCTTCTCTGATCATAAAGGCATTAAACTATAAATAAACCATAAAAAGAAAACAAGGAACTCTCCCTCTGCATGAAGATTGAAATCTACACTACTGGAAGACCACTGGATTAATGAAGAGATCAAAGAAGAAATTAAAAAATACTCTGAGTTGAGGGCCTTCCTGGTGGCACAGCAGTTGAGTGCTGTGCTGTGGAGCTGTTGGCAGCACACGATGCAGGTTCAACACCCAGCCGGGGAGAATCCCACATGGTACGGCAGACCTCTCCTGCCTCGCCTGCTGCTCCCCTCAGCAGTGTATTTCTAATCTGCCTGTTCTGCTCCCCACTCTGTCTCTGGTGAACCCTCTCGCCACCCACGCCTCTGGCCTGTACCCCAGCTTGTATGTATAAATAAATAAATCTTAAAAAAAAAGACTTTGGGTTTAATGATAATGAGGACACCACTTTCCAGAATGTATGGGATGCAGCAAAAGCAGTATTGAGAGGAAAGTATATAGCATTACAGGCTCACATCAAGAAACAAGAAACAACTCAAAGAAACAATCTAATCTCCAACCTAAAAGAAGTAGAAAATGAACAACAAAAAAAACCCCCAAAAGTCAGTATAAGAAAGGAAATAATAAAAACCAAAGCAGAAATAAACGAAAAGGAAATAAAAAAAAATCCAGAAGATCAACGAAACCAAAAGTTGGTTCTTCAAAAAATAAACAAAATAGACAAACCTCTAGCCAGACTCAAGAAGAAAAAACAGGAGAAAACACAAATAAATAGAATCATAAACAAAAAAGGAGAAATTACAACAGACTTAGGAGAAACAAAAAAAATAATCAGGGACTACCATGAAAATCTATATGCAAACAAGCTCGACAATCTGGAAGCGATGGACAAATTCCTAGAACGATATAATCATCCAAAATTAGATAAAGAAGACATAGAGCACCTAAACAGACCAATTACAAGCACTGAAATAGTAACGGTAATCAAAACACTCACCAAAAACAAAATCCCAGGACCAGACAGATTCACAAATGAATTCTACCAAACATTCATAAATGAGCTAGTGCCTATTTTACACAAACTCTTTCAAAAAATTGAGAAGGAAGGAATACTACCAAATACGTTCTATGAAGCCAACACTGCCCTAATGCCAAAACCAAACAAGGACAAGGAACAAGGACAAGAAAACTACAGGCCAATCTCTCTAATGAACACTGATGCTAAAAATCCTCAAATTTTAGCTAACAGAATCCAAAAGATAATTTACCATGACCAAGTGGGATTTATCCCAAGGGCACAAGGATGGTTCAACATCAGAAAATCAATAAATGTAATCCAACACATCAACAAAAAGAAACATAAAAGCCTTATGATCATATCAACAGATGATGAGAAAGAATTCGACAAAGTTCAACATCTATTTATGATGAAAGTCCTCGAAATTCTAGGGATAGAAGGAACATTCCTCAACATAATAAGGGCCATATATGACAAACCCACAGACAATATCATTCTCAATGCTGAAAAACTGAAAGCCTTTTCCCTGAAAACTGGAACAAGACAAGGTTGTCCACTGTCATCACTGCTTTTCAATATAATACTGTAAGTCCTAGCCAGAGCATTAAGACAGGAGAAAAGCATACAAGGAATACGAATAGGGAAAGAAGAAGTAAAGCTATCACCTTTTGCATGATATGATAATATACAGAGACCTGAAAAAACTCCACAGAAAATCTAATCAAAATAATCAATCAATTTAGTAAAGTAGCAGGATACAAAATCAACACACAAAAATCAGTAAATTTCCTATATGCAAATAATCAATCTGAAGAAGAGGAAATCAAGAAAACCACCTCTTTTACAACCAAAACAAAAAAAAAATCAAATACCTGGGAATAAACCTAACAAAAGAGGTAAAGGACCTATACAAAGTAAACTATAAAACACTATTAAAAGAGACCTCCCTGGTGGCGCAGTGGTTAAATGCTGTGCTGTGGAGCTGTTGGCAGTGGCAACGTGAGTTCAATGCCTGGCCAGGGAGATTTCCACATGGTGCAGCAGACCTCTCCTGCCTCGCTCGCTGCTCCCCTCAGCAGTGTATTTCTGTCAGTCTGCCTGTTCTGTTCCCCGCTCTGTCTCTGGTGAACCCTCTCGCTACCCCACGCGTCTGGCCTGTACCCCAGCATAAATAAATCTTTGCATAAATAAATCTTTATGCAAAAATAAATATTTGCATAAATAAACCTTTAAAAAAAAACTATTAAAAGAAATAGAGGAAGACATAGAGAAATGTAAAGATATCCCCTGCTGATGGACTGGAAGAATTAGTATTATCAAAATGGCCATACTACCTACAGCAATTCATAGATTCAACGCTATTCCAATAAATATCTCAATGACATTCTTCAAAGAGATAGAATAAATACTGATGAAGTTCATATGGAACCACAAAAAACCTCGAATAGTCAAAGCCCTCCTCACCAAAAAGAGAGAAGAATGGAGGTATCACCCTCCCAGACTTCAAACTATACTACAAAGCCATGATAATTAAAACTGCATGGTACTGGAACAAAAACAGACACACAGACCAATGGAATCAAATAGAAAACCCAGAAATCAATCCACATATATATGGACAGCTAATCTTTGATAAAGGTGCAAAGAATATGCAGCGGAACAAGGACAGTTTGTTCAATAAATGGTGCCGGGAAAACTGGACAACTACCTGCAGAAAAATGAAACTAGACTACTACCTCAAACCATGCACAAAAACCGATTCAAAATGGGTAAGACACTTGGACATAAGACCTGAAACCATAAAAAGTATAGAAGAAAACATAGGCAAAACACTACATGACATATATCTTAATAACATTTTTAACACATTGTTTGCGGGTAGTTTTTATCGCGTGCTAACAGGTGGTGCGGGCCATTTTTGCTAATTTTTTTAAGTATTAAAAAAAGGTATAAAAATAAACATATTTATATGTTACCCGCATTCTACCGCTAGTCTATAAAAAACGTATTAATACGTGTCCCGCACTCTACTACCAGTCAACGTAAAACGTATAAATACATTTCCCACATACAATGTGTTAAAGACACATCCCCCCAAAGCAAAGACAGTGAAGTAAAAGATAAACAGCTGGGATTACATCAAACTAAAAAGCTTCTGTACAGCAAAAGAGACATTCAACAAAACAAATAGCCCACTGACT
The DNA here is from genome assembly GCA_004024925.1 of Scalopus aquaticus. Classification (NCBI taxonomy): domain Eukaryota; kingdom Metazoa; phylum Chordata; class Mammalia; order Eulipotyphla; family Talpidae; genus Scalopus; species Scalopus aquaticus. The sequence goes on from PVIJ01015290.1 coordinate 19,235, forward strand.
GGGAGAAAATATTTGCACTTCATACAACAGACAAGGGTCTGATCACAAAAATCTACAAAGAACTCACATGACTCAACAAAAACAAAGCAAAAAATCCAGTCAAAAAATGGGCAGAAGAACTTAAAAGACACTTCTCCAAAGAAGAAGCGCATGGCAAAGACATCTGAAAAAATGTTCAACATCCCCCATAATCAGGGAAATGTAAATAAAAACTACAATGAGATACCACCTTACACCAACAAGAATGACACACATTAAAAAAAAAGAAAACAACAAATGTTGGCAAGGATGTGGAAAAAAAGGAACACTCCTACACTGTTGGTGGGACTGCAAACTGGTCCAACCTCTATGGAAAGCTGTATGGTGGATTCTCAAACAACTAAAAATGGAGCTTCCATATGACCCAGCAATTCCACTCCTAGGGATATACCCAAAGGACACAAAAACTGTAATCCAAAAGGTCACATGCACACCTATGTTTATTGCAGCACTATTTACAATAGCTAACGCATGGAAACAACCTAAATGCTCAAAAATTGATGACTGGATCAAGAAAATGTGGTATATGTATACAATGGAGTACTATTCAGCAATCAAAAACGATAAACTAACGCAATTCTCAACAACATGGATGGAGCTAGAACGATCATGCTCAGTGAAAAAAGCCAGAAGGAAAAAGAAAAATATCGAATGGTATCACTTATAGGAGGACTATAAGAGAACCAAACAACAAAGAAGAAAGAGCAAATAGCACACAAAACATAACAAAAGCAAAAACTAGCAGACAACCACAAATAAGAGACATTCTATTGGGGAGGGGGAGGAAGAGAGACCAAAATAGAGGAGAAAGAGCACAAGGGACTATGGTGATGGTTTATGGGTGAATTGGTGGTGGGAAACCTACGGGGTGACACACAATAATGTCAAGGATATAAATTAAATTAAAAAATTTAGAATACAAAAAAAATGAAAGTAGACTTTAGGGGAGAACTAGTGAAAGCTAATAAAGTCTGGAATTTAGTTACGTCATGTGCCAAGTGTTGTTCTTGACTTGTGACAAATGTTATGTGGTCACCTTAAGATGTATCAACAACAGGGATAACTGGGGGAGAATATTTGCTCTTAGTGTTTTCACAACTTTTCTGTGAATTTCACACTATTTTAAACTATCACCACAATATAATGGCAAGGACATGCTGAAGGACATAGAGAGCAACTTGAATGATGTCCCCAGGTCAAATTTGTGACAATTTAAGCAACAAAATAAGCATAGTGTCCACTTTGGGTTCTAATGATATGAATCCACTCTGATATAAAGAATTAAAAGAATAAATAAATAAGCAAATGAGGGAGAAGTGACAGTTTTTCTTTACAGGGGAATTCTAATACACAAGGAAGAAATGGTGGAAGAAGATCCAAGTCCACTATGTGGTATCTCTCACAGTTATCATTATAGCAAGTGTGAATCCTCTGATGGTTGCTGAAATTAATGGAGAAAGTATATGAGAAATGGGATATGGACATGGTTTCTAAATGCCTTCCCACGAGAGATTTACATATCACCAAGAAAAACTATTAGGTTTATGTGGCAACACTCACCAGCATATTGTGAGACCAAAGGTACCTACACCCACTCAGAGACCTGGTGGCTTGTGTGTCTTGACATGAGGCCCCAAGAAGGACATAGCATCCCCCCTGGGGGGATTCTCAACAGACTTTCAGGACCAGGACACATCACAAAAACCCAATCAGACGACAGTCTACCAAGTGCCTGACGCAAGTGTCAAGATCAGGAAGAACAAAAACACACTAGGGAACTATCACCAACATGTCACAGAAACATGACAATGCAAGGCAATGTGGGATCCCGGATCAGAAAAAGACCACTGTTGGAGAAATCAGCAATATTTGAGAAAGGTCTCTAGGTTAGCATTAAATGATTGTCACTGTCCTCTCCTGGGGTTAAAAAAGATTTGGGAAGCTGAGTAAAAGGTATATAGATTCTTTGTACTATCTTGCAATTGTTTAGAGGTCTGAAATTGTTTCAAAATGAAACATCCAGGATACAGAATAGCACACTGAATAGAACTATCAGGTAGAAACTAAATCACATCTTAGGATCTAAACAGAGAGCAGGGAAGTTCAGCCACTGGAGGCTGGGGTTTGAGCAGGAAGCCTAGAGATTGGGTCTGACCAATGAGAAGGGGCAGGGTCTTACATTAACATTTCTCTCAGCGTAGACCTGTTCCTATCAAAGCAGTCTATTTTACAGCACCATGAGGAAGGGAAGGCAGAGGAAGAAATAAACTCCCAGTTGAAGTCTGTGACCTCTGGAGTCTCAGGCAAGAGGGCTTTTCCCATGGGATCTGGGCATGAGTATTCAGCTTTCCATTTCCCCTCATACCCACTGACTTGAGGGTAATGTGGTCCCCAATAAACACCAGGAAGGTAAGAGGTTTCCCCTGTAAGGGCAAGCCACCTCCCAGGCCCTGACCTAAGCCTAGTTAAGGACAGGCAATCCTGAAATTTCTAGAGGAAGTCTAGGGCAGGCTAACCATTTTGTGGCCCCCACTGAGTTGAAAGAGGATGCCCAGAGCAGCCTGCGGAATGATGGCCCCCGAGGAATGCCTCTGGGGAACAAGGAGCCTGCAGCATCAAGAGGAAGCCAGTGAGAATGCTTATTAGGACACTGTTTTGGGAACTAGACCCCACCAGACCTGGGTCAGGCTGGGGTATAACCAAGAGGGCTCCAGTGGCCTCGCTGGGAGTAGAAACAGTGTTTGCTCAAATGGTTCCACTTTACTATGCCAGTGGGTTCTTGTGACTCTGTGTGTGGGATTTGCTGGTTGCGGGGTTTAAGGACAGCACACACATCCTTAAGAGAGTTGTCCCAGTAGGGATGATAGGTTGGTACTATGTCACCCACCTTGACTCGACCTGCCCCTGAAACCACAGGCAATCTGTTTCAGGCTGAATTGTATCCTCCCAAATTCAGAGTTTGAAGCCCTCACTCCCAATACCTCATACATGAACTGTACTGAGATAGGTATCTCTTTAGAAAGGTAATGAAGTTTTAAAATGAGGTCATTTGGATACAGAAGGTACAAAGGAAAGATGACGTGAAGACACAGGGAGAAGAAAAGTTGCTTGCAAGACAAGGAGAGGTTTGAGGAGAAACCAACACTGCTGAAACCTTGACTTCAGATTTGTGGCATGCAGGAAAAGAAGAATTCCTCTTGTTTAAGCCAGGCTATGGCAGCCTAAGCAAAGTAAAACTTGGGTGCCAAAGGAAAGGCAGGGTGCTTACGAGAGAGGTACTATGATAAGGAAGGGCCCGTTGATCCGCTTGTGCTCCATGAGGTACGTGATGAGTGCAATGGTCTGGATGGTCTTGCCCAGACCCATCTCATCGGCCAGGATGCCATTCAGATTGTTGTTATACAGGGACACCAGCCACTCCAAGCCTTTGATCTGAAGGAAAGAAGCAAGAGACCAAGACTGAAGCCCAAGTGGGACTTGAGAGCCTTCCCCGTACTGCATAGATTCCAGCACAACCAGGACCAAGGTCCCCCCTCACCCCGATCTGCCCACAGCCATGTTCAGTTTGCATTTTGCTCTCAATTACCCACTCCTTTTTCACTTAGTCTCCTCTTCAGGAATCAGTTTTGCAAAATGAGAGGGTGGCTACACTAATAATAAAGATATGTAAAATTTCTTTTTCAGGTGCACATTTAAACAGCTCAGTTTTGAATTGCTAAAACCCATGTCTGTCACTGCTAACACCAACCAATGCAGTGCAGCACACAGGACAACACTGCTTGACATCATGGAACACTCAATTCAGAAGGGTCTAAGCGCTTTGGTGACCTTGATGAGGAATCCACTGAATGAGCAAAGGCTACCTAAATATCATTTCAAAATTAATCAAGAGCTTTCCAAACACAGCCCACAAGCTTTCTGAAATACAGGCAATTAAGGAGATTATTCTCCAAGAGCATATAATGTTATGAAGGAAAATTCTGAAAGTTTCACAACTGATTAAGGAAATAAGTTCTGGCCAAGTTCTGATTCCTTTGATTACAATGGCCTCTGGTCATTAGATCTGTCAATCTAGAATGTGATGTCAGCATGGAGTTTCTGAGACAACTCTCAAAGTTGGGGGCTGGCGTCACAATCAAAGGGAAAATTAGGAAGTGCTCTTTGGATGGAGTTACACCAGTTGCCTCTTAGCTTACAGATGAGCATGGGAAGTGAAGAAACTTCTACTTCCATGGCAGCTGTTTCTTGGCTATTGCAAGCCAGGCCTGGATAAAGAGTTTTAGAGCCGTGGTCACTTCTCTCTCACTGAGGAGTCACTGTCCCCAGACATCTAAGCTCTCACTCTTCTCTAACATGGTACCTCCAGGTAATGTGTACTGAGCACATGTATGCCCATACCTGGGGCAGGTCTTGGCTCCATCACTCCTAATTTTTTTTAAAGTATCACAGCACCTCTCTGTTCCTCAACTGACCACTACAAAATGCAGAGGATAAAAGTGTCTACTTCAGGGTTGTTTGGGGGATTCAGAAGTTGGCTACCAGATATTTCATTTCCCCCTGGTGGCTAACTTAAGAGATCATGTTTTTGCTTTACAGATGGGGAAACTGAGATTCAGAGGAACAGAGCAAGTTACTCAAAGATAAAGAGTGAAATGTGAAGTTGAGTCTCTTAACCAGAGAGATTGCCAAGTGGGCATGCCTCAACTGGTATTGTCTGAAGACACCTGGTCCCATCTTGCCACCTCTGGCACTTTCTGAAGACATCTGACCTCCCCGCCTCACCTGATACTGTTTGAGGACGCCGTTGACCATAAGTGCTGATTGCTTATCCACTCTCTCAGTAACGGCATGGGCCACAGCGTAATAGGACTGCAAACCACGAGCAAGGGCCTGAGACACACCATACTCATCATCGACATCTTGCTTGGCATTCCTGGGAACAAAATGGAAGTGCTGTGTGAGGACACACATTCCTGTTTGTGATAATGTGCTTCTGACATAAGTTCTATGGAGCAACCCTCTGTACAATGACCTGAGCTGCAAAACTAGCATAAATGCGGCCAGTCTAAGGCAAGGTAGGAAAAGCAAGTATACAGGAAATGTAGACTGTACTCCCAGGTCCAATGCACCCCATTCCACCCTCCCAGAAGAGAAATCATGTCATTGTCACATCACAGAGTGCTACTTCCTGTTACAGGAGGATCAGTTGACCCTCCACTTCTACTGAGAGTTCCTGAGCCTAAAGGGAAAAGACACACTGAATGGTCTCACACAAAACCAGCATCATTTATATTCAGGCTATTTTGTGATCCAATCAGGAGTCTTTAAAAGTGACTAAATTTTTTACAATCCTTCAATATGACAGACACATGTCAGCCAATTTCTGTCATATTGTTTTAGGCTGTGCCATGCTGTCTATTTCATATAAATCATTTAACGGCATGAACCTCAGTGCGTTTTTTACCCTTTATTTCTTCTGATTTCAAAGGATCAGATATTTGTTCCAGTGGTTCCTTCACAACTGTAGCTATATAAACTCACTCACCAATGTAATCCATTAACTCTGGGTCATAAGCAATGATGAAATTATTATGTCAACTGTAATTGTGCTTACAAGGGGAAAAGATGAGAAATAACCAACATGTCCACCAGCGGATATAGGAGACAAAAATGAGAATCCGAGGAGCACCACGCGGCCCCTATAGGAGAGAGATAGCTCTCTCTGTGTAGAGACATAGGATTGCATCTGAGAGCCCGAGAGTATTTAGTGAAAAAAGTCAGGCACAGAACAGTGTCCCCGAAACATGTGAACCAACAATAAAATATAAATTTCCTTGTTGATGTACATCCCTAGAACACACATCATGCTAGAAGATTCCTCCAGGCTGGGGAACAAGAGAGAGTGGTCCTTGTTTTACACACATAACTGTCTCTTAAGCATAAGATGCACCATGTGAAAGGATGAAATATTATTAAATCCCTATTAAGCCGAGGAAATTTGCAGTATATCATTGTGTGTTGAGAGTCCCACACAGGTGTCAGCTAGACAGTGATGACTGCTGTTCAGGGGGAAGCTGGGATTCCAATGATGTCTGCCAGTGTGACCCAGTAGGAAGCTGGCCAAAGTATGCAGAAATGCCTTACTCAATGATGTGTCGGGCATCCACCTCAGAAACGTCGTCACTGTCTGGATCTGGGATCTTCTTCTTCTCCTCCACAGGTAGAGAGGGAGGTTGCGCAGGTTGTGGCTGCTCTTCCTCCTCCTCCTATCAAGAGACAAGGCTGTGTCACCTCAGGTCACCCTCAAGCATGGGTATAAGGCTCCCGGGCATAGAAGACACTTTCGGGTACAAGTGATGTTTTACAATCCTCACGCCTTCTTCCCAGCCCAGAAAGTGTCACGCCTCTTTTGTGCGCCTTTTCATTGTTCAGCATACTACTTGTAGTTTTCCTAGCAGACACTTCTTTTTTTTTTTTAAAGATTTATTTATTTATACATACAAGCTGGGGTACAGGCCAGAGGTGTGGGGTGGCGATAGGATTCACCAGAGACAGAGTGGGAAGCAGAACAGGCAGATCAGAGGTACACTGCTGAGGGGAGCAGCGGGTGAGGCAGGGGAGGTCTGCTGCACCATGTGGGATTCCCCCCGGCTGGGTGTCGAACTCACATCACGCGCTACCGACAGCTCCACAGCACAGCGCTCAACCGCTGCGCCACCAGGGAGGCCCCAGACACTTCTTTTTAAGGCTTTCTCGGGGTATTTTGAACTTTTGATATTAATAGATTATTTTTTCCTCCATGCCCCATTACACATTTATTCCTGCCCAATCTACTCAAGAAATTTTAAAGTGGATTCTTGTGGATTTCCTAGCTAATAGACATCTTATGATCAACTCTCAATATTTATTACTTTTAGCTTACTGTCAGTTTTATTAACTTCACTAAGTCACTTAAAATATGTCAAATAAGGGCCTCCCCAGTGGCGCAGCAGTTGGGCGCTGCGCTGTGGAGCTGTTGGCCGCTGGCGATGCCGGTTTGACGCCCAGCCAGGGAGGGAGAATCCCACACAGTGCGGCAGACCTCTCCTGCCTCGCCCGCTGCTCTCCTCAGCAGTGTATCTCTGATCTGCCTGTTCTGCTCCCCACTCTGTCTCTGGTGAACCCTCTTGCCGCCCCGCGCCTCTAGCCTGTACCCCAGCTTGTATACATAAATAAAAATTCTTTAAAAAAAAATGTTTAAAAAAATATGTCAAATAATCCCAAAGACAACAGGTATCATAGTTTACTACCAAGAGGTTTGAAAGCGATAAATTAGAGTTTCTATTTCATTCAAGGGGATTGTCAGCATTTATTGAGCAGATGATAATGGGGTGTCATGAGACATACTGATTAAATAAACATGAGTGCATCTCCTAATAGTAAACTAGCCTCATACTCCTCTACAAATCATACAAAACACCAGCAGAATATTTTCCATATGTGTGATGGAGTTGCTATACAACAAACAAATAAATTATCTGTAATTTTTTACAGATCTGTTCAATAATTTCAATCAAAATCCAGTGGGAGTTTCCATGGAGCATGCAAAGTAATTTCATAGGTCATTTGAATAAAATGAATAGGCGATGAAACACAAACATTTTGGGTAAAAAAAATAAATGATATAAATTTATCCTAAACAATACTATTATGACTAGAATTAAAATAGGGTGAAACATCTAGCTCAGTCTGAATAAGGAAGTCAGAATATTCTCTCCTCAAAAAGCTGGACAGAATCTACAAAAGCAATTATTTCAGAACTCTGGTAGCCTGAGAACCATTAATACTGATCTGTACGTAAGAAGAGTGGGAATTTGTAGCATTCTTACTTGGGGCTGCTTTCACCTCTCTCCTCCCCACAGCTCTGCCATGAAAGTTCTGTCACAGTGGACAGGCTGTGAGGACAGGCAGCTGGACCTGATGGGGACCCAGTCATTTTGTAGCAGTGGGTGATGCCCCTGCCAGTGGCACTGTAGTAGGAAGTGAAGATCTTGACAATGGAGAGGCAAAACCTTATTAGCTGAGGATGCAAACATGTGCACAGGAGACAAGAGAGGGTGCAGTAGGAAGTAAAAGCCAGGGTGGACCTGAAAATGGCCTGAACATGGAACATGCTCCCTTATACACACTGATTCATCATCAGGAGAGAGAAGCTTTACTGTTGGAGGTGCTTGAGAGAACCTCTGGATGTCCACTATGTTACAAAGAAACATATTCATGAAACTCACATGCTATAAACCAATGTAACCTTCATTAAAAAAAAAAAGTAAAAGAAGAAACACAGCCCACTCCTAAAAGCCAAGGTTAGAAATACAAACAATAACACAAAAAATTAAACCAAGCAGGGACACCAAAGGCAGCAAATACCAAGAGGAAAACAGATTCCATCGGTTTAGCCCACATAAGTTTCTAAACAAACACCACCACAACAACCACCCTCCAGGGGTAGAGATTAGAAACCAAAGTGACCAAAACAGTGTTCCACTGAACATTACAAGACAAGCAAAAAAGGAGTGTGCACTATATATACTCAAAGGAAAAACAGTTGAACATATCTCTGTTCCCAGATATTGGATGTAATATCCAGTCATTGAAGCAACTATTACAATACAAAGGTTCAAAGCTATCATAAATTTGTTGAAACCTTTAGCAAACTATCTTTAAGCATGAAAAATCAGTACAGAACCTCAATAGAAGACAAAAATGATAAACTTTCCAATTTTTATGAATACATGAAACCATCCAATCACCCAGAGTGAACAAAAAGAATAAATACAAAGAAACAGTTCACAAACTGCTAAAAGATACACAGAAAATCTTGAAAGCCAGAGAAAAATGAGTAACACATAGAAGAGTATTAATACAATTAGTGGTCAATTGTCAACTGAGGCAGGAGGCCAGGAAGTAATGGATGGCATATTCAAAAGTTTGTTTTTTTAGATATGTCAACAAAGAATGTTATATCCAGTAAACTATCCTTCCAAAATGAAGGCTGAAGAAATATATAACCAAATAACCAAAGACAAAGAATTTGTTCCAGCAGACATGCCGAAGTCTTTTGAGCTGAAAGAATTCTTAAATCTGTGAGAAGAAATTAAAAAGTACCAGAAATGTCAAATTTATGATCATTATAAGACTCTATATATTTTCCTTTATTTCTTTTCTACTGCCTTCATAAGATTATAAAAAGCCTTCATTATAAGATTATATTGTTGGGTTTATAATTTACACAGATGTGATAGTATGCGAAAATGATAGCACAAAATAAGGGAAGCAAATGTGCAATATTGGAGCAAAATTACAATAGTTAGTATTACATGAGGTATAATGTGATAAACAAAGATGCATATTATAATCCCCAGAACAGCTACAATGAAAATAACTACAAAAGTATAGGGGGGGAAAACCTACAGAAGACATATAAGGGGCTCCCTGGTGGCGCAGTGGTTGAGCGCGGCACTTTGGAGCTGTCTGTCGGCAGCGCACGATGCAAGTTCAACGCCCAGCCGGGGAGAATCCCACATGGTGCGGCAGACCTCTCCTGCCTCGCCCGCTGCTCCCCTCAGCAGTGTATTTCTGATCTGCCTGTTCTGCTCCCCACTCTGTCTCTGGTGAACCCTCTCACAGCCCCACACCTCTCGCCTATAACCCAGCTTGTATGTATAAATAAATAAATCTTAAAAAAAAAAAAAAGACATATAACCAAAAATATTTAGGCCTCACTTTGGTCTGGGTCCCAGGCAGGGGGCTCCAGCCCAACTTCATATAGCCTAAGCCACAGCATGGGGGGTGGGAGGCCCCCCTCTGCGCCAATCCCAGCTTCATTTAGATCTGTGCAAGGCATCCATAATTCAGGCACTCCTGCTGCAGGCCTCCAGGAGATGAGAGGGACAAATCAAAACCCTGGACACAGTCATAGTCCGGAGCTGATCCAAACAGAACATGGTCGGAACCACAAAAGATAGGACTGGGAGCAGCTGGTGTGGCAACCTCTCACATGAGCTCCATTTATAGTATTCCAGGGGTGGGGAACCAAACCCATGGTACAGAGGTGCATGCAACGTGAGTGAGGCTTCCCCCTTTTCCAAGTGGGGGAGGAAAACATCAGAGCTGTGACTGGAGACCCAGGGCAGGGCTGAAAAACACAAAATGAAGAGAGGAGCTAGACTGACCACCAGCTAGCGTCTGTCCCCAATGGGGGACTACCCCACCGACACTGGCTGGCAGTTGGGTTTCCAATGCCAGAATTATAAGACTCAGAAGCAGCATCATGTGACAGTCATACGAATGGATGGGACAACCAGTGTGGATGAGGAGGCATGGAACCCAGAGACACTACTGGTCTGGAGAAAATGGGACAGTCCTATTCCATAGGAAGTTCCAAAATCAAGGAGTCTGCAGAATCACTCCATATACCTGACCTCCAGGAGGTTCCTGAACTGCTCTGCCTTGCTACCTGCCTCCCATCTGCTCCTGGGGATCTGAGCAGCTAGTCTGATATGGTCTAAGAGCACAGGTTTTCATCCAGGAAAAGGAGAAGGTTCTAAGAAAAGGACAAGGCTGATCGATGAGTCAACCATCGATCTCGGGTGTGCAGTGAGGGAGGAACTGGAGTGACAGGAGCAGGGGAGGGGGATGCAGGGGATCGGGATGGTGGTTAGCAGTTGGAATACCTGAGAGGGCTACATCTACGGTAACAATTACTATACAAAGGTGACTGACAATGTAAGAAATTCAAAATAAAACGATTTAACACAAACAGCAATATAGGAGGAATAGACAAAAAAGGACTGGGAACAAAGAAAAGAAAGCAAAATGCAAAAGAAAGTCCCATCATGTCAATAATTACACTAAATGTGAAAGGTCCAAAACTCACTCAAAAAGTAGACACTGTCAAAAAACATAAGAAAGCACAATCTAGCTATCTGCCATGCCAAATTAGAAATAAACAGCTAGAAACTAAACCAGCTGGAATAGCCAGGTCAGATTACCTGCACCTCCTCATAAAAGAGATTATTACTTGCAGACCAAGACTGTGATATTCTAAACACCTGCCAGCACCCCTCCCATGGGTAAAACCTGGACAACAACTGAACGTTTTCACTAACCAGAGTTTAAGAACCTGTATCTTAATAGGAACAAGCACCCAGGGTAAGGTTCTACACTGGAAAAGCAAAGAGAGAATGAGAACCAGCTTGCAGTCTGTCTCAACTAGAGTTTGAACAGCTCCACGTCTAGTGCTCAAACACAGTTTAGATGCTGAGGCTGGCAAGAGACTATGTGAGGTATTTCAGCCAACAAGCTGGCCTAGAGGAGGGGAGCACTATGAATCCCCACCACACAACTCTGATAACCACAGAACAGTAGAAAGCTTGAATCCCTGACACTCAGTGGAGTTGATCCTTCAGTATCCTACAGCCTCTGATCCTTTCTACCCAACCACCCATAGCCAGTACCAATTCTCTGGCCACCTGAACAGGTGCAAAGCAGCAATCATAAACTTTATCCCTACTACAACCAATAAAAACTTAAAATGAAAAGACAGAAAAATCACAAAAGCTGGAGTAAAAGAACCCAAAGAGAGCCTCAATCTAACTGCAGAATATGCCTTCAGAGTTCAAGTAACATTTTAACAGTGCTTACTGAAATAAAAGAAGGGATGATGTAAAGTAGGAACAAAATAAAGACCAAGAAAATGAGACTGTTACAATTGGAACTAATGGATCTAAAAAATACCATAACCAAATTTTAAAAATACAATAAAAGGCCTCAACAACAGACAAACACAAGCAATTGATAAGAGTCAGAGAGCTCAAAAGCATAATGTCAGAGAACATAAAAATAGATCTGCAAAGAGAAAAAAAATGAAAATAATAAAAGAGATCTCTGAGATAATCTAAAGAGAAATAACCTCTGTATTATGGGGATCCCAGAAAGGTAAGAGAAAAACAAAGGCATTAAATAAACAAAATTTATTTAAGAACTAATTACCAAGAAACATCTCAACCTAGGAAACTAACCAGACGTCCAGATCCAAGAGGCTCAAGTGTTCCAAACAAAGTAATAACAGAAAGACACACTACAAGACATATTATAATAAAACTGTTGAAAACAAAAATAATGACAATACTGCAAACATCGAGAATAAAGGACAATCCATAAGACAGTAACAATAAGACTGCGTATTTTTCAGTAGAAACACTACATGCAAGAAGGGAATGGCAGAAGATATTTAAAGTACACAAAGGAAAAGAGGAACAGCCTAGAATCCTTTTATCTTGCAAGACTGATACTCAAGACAAGAGTAAGGACAAGAAATTTCACTGAAAAGCAGAAACTAAAAATAATTAATCAATATTAAATTGCACATTAAATACCAAAGGAGTTATTATAAAGGAACAGAATAACAAATTTAGAAGTACAGTCATTTAAATTATATATAATGTGGAGGAAGAGGAAAGTAATATTGTAGCCCATCAGAACAAATTTGGGACTAGTGCAACTAATGGGCCACACGGTCTACCATCTACTAACCTCAGCAGAACCTTCAAACAAAAATCAACAGAAGCAACACATAAAACAATGGAAATGAGTCCTAAACATAAAGGAACGGTGTCAAAAATTAAAAAGATAAAGACAAACTAAAAGGAAAAAAAGTAGCCTCCCTGGTGGCACATGGGGTTAGGTCTCAGTACTTTGAAGCCATACACAGCCACTGCAGCACAAGTTCAATCCCCAGCCAGGGAACTAACCCACGTGATGCAGCAGACCTCTCTGGACTTGCCCTCAGCAGTGTATTTCAGTCAATCTGCCTTTTCTGCTCCCTACTCTGTCTCTGGTGAATCCTCTCATCACCACCCCCGGCACCTCTGGCCTACACCCCAGCTCTTTTATGCATAAATAAATCTTTAAAAAAAAAAAAAAGGAAAAAAAGGTAATGTGCATGTCTCAACAATCATTTTAAAGGTCCTGAATTTACCAGTTAAAAATAACACAGACTAGGGGCCTCCCTGGTGGCGCAGCGGTTTGAGCGCTGCGCTGTGGAGCTGTCGGCAGCGCGCAATGTGAGTTCGACGCCCAGCCGGGGAGAATCCCACATGGTGCGGCAGACCTCTCCCGCCTCGCCCGCTGCTCCCCTCAGCAGTGTATTTCTGATCTGCCTGTTCTGCTCCCTACTCTGTCTCTGGTGAAGCCTCTCGCCACTCCACGCCTCTGGCCTGTACCCCAACTGTATGTATAAATTAAATAAATCTTAAAAAAAAAACACAACACAGACTAGCTGAATGGATTTCAAAAAAAGGTCCGACCTTCTGCTAGTTAAAGGACACCCATCAGAGACAAACACAGAGGTGTCCCTGGTGGTTTAAGGGGTTAAGTCTCAGTGCCATTACTGCTGCAGCCAGAGTTCGATCCCTGGCCAGGGAGCTAACCCACATGGTGCAGCAGAGTGTCTCACCTGCTGCTACCCATAGCAGTGTATTTCAGTAGATTTGCCTGTTCTGCTCCCCAATCTGTCTCTGGTGAATCCTCTAACCCCCTGCACTTCCGGCTTATACCTCAGTTCTACATACAGACACAAAAAGACAAAAACAGGCTTAGAGTTAAAAGATAGAAGGCAATCCTATAAGCAAGTGGTATATCAATAACTGCACTTAAGATAAAATAGAGTTCCAACTAAAAAAGGTAATAACAAGTAAGACAGACATTACATTATGACTAAAGGCCTAATGCAACAATAAGACTCATAAATATATATGCACTGAATGATGGAACACGAATATACATAATACAATTACCAACAAAACTAGAGGGAGATACTGACAACACAATAATACTGTATTATTTTAATACTCCACTTACAACTATGCATAAACAAGACAGAATAAATGAGGAATCAATACTCTTAAATGAGGAGCTAGATCAAATAAACTTAACAGATAGCTATAGAACACCACCCCAAAACTGGTGCAGGCATATTTTTTGAAGTGCACATGGAACATTTTCAAGAACAGACACAAGCCAATTAATACACTACAAAGACTGAAATCATAGCAAATACTCTTTCTGACATAAAACTAGAAATCAATTATTAAAAAAAATAAAACAGGGCCTCCCTGGTGGTGCAGTGGTTAAGCTCTGCGCTATGGAGCTGTTGGCAGCTGTGACGTGAGTTTGACGCCCACCCAGGAAGAGTCCCACATAGCTCAGCAGACCTCTCCTGCCTTGCCCGCGGCTCCCCTCAGCAGTGTATTTCGGTCAATCTGCCTGTTCTGCTCCCCACTCTGTCTCTGGTGAACCCTCTCACCGCTCCACGCCTCTGGCCTATACCCCAGCTTGTATGCATAAATAAATAAATCTTTAAAAATAAATAAATAAATAAAACAGTCAAACTATAAATACATGGAGAATAAACAATATGCACATAACAGCTATTAGGTAAAAGAGAAAACTAAGACAGAAAACAAAAAAAAAAATACCTGAGACTAATGAAAACAAGGATATAAGCATTCAAAATTTTTTGGATGCAGCAAAAGTGGTTTTAAGAGGGAAGATAATTACAACAAAGGTCCACATTAAGCTGGAAGAATACCAAATGGCAGTTTAATACTATACCTAAAACAACCTGAAAAGGGGGAACAAATAAGATCCAGAGTTGGAAGGAATAAAAACAAGAGCAAAAATAAAAGAGACCAAGAGTACTACAAGAGCGATCAATGAAAGTAAGAGCTGGTTCTAAGTGTTGGTCAATTGAGAAGATACACAAAATAAATAAACCTTTAGGTAAACTAACAAAGATGACACACAGAAAACATCAATAGAACAGAATGAGGAGGAACCACCACAGATGGTATAGAAATACATAGAATCTTAAGAGTTTATGGCAATAAACTTGATAATCTTAAAGAAATGGACATCATTTCTACATCATCTACATTTCTATATCAAAATAATTTGCCAAGACTAAATCAGGAAAAAACAGAAAAGTTAAATAAACCAATCACAAACATGAAAATTGAAATAGCAGTAAAAAATCTTCCTTAAGCCAAAAGGCCAGAATCAAACAAATTTACAAACTAATTCTATCAAACCTTTAAAGAAAAATTAATGCCTAACCTGTTCAAATTATTTCTAAAAATATAAGCAGAGTGAATGCTTCCTAACACATTTTAAGAAGCCAAATTACCTTAATACTGAAACCAGAGGAAAAGCACAATAAAATCACAGACCACTATCTCTGATACACATTGCTGCAAAAATCTTCAACAAAATACTAGCAAATCAAATTCAGCAATATACTACAAGGATCACACAATATAACCAAGTGGGATTTATCCCAGTGATGCAAACATAAATCAGTGTGATACATCCTATCAACAAAGGTACAGACATTATCAATAGATGTAGAGAAAGGATTTGATAAGATTAGGCTCATAATGATAAAAACTCTAAAGAAGATGGGAATAGAAGGACTCTACCTCAATATAATAAAGTCCATATATTACTAGCCAACAGTTAATTGTGAGAAACTGCAATCTTTCCCTTTAAGATCTGGAACAAGACAAGGATGTTCACTGTCACCATTTCTGCTTAATTTCGTACTAGAGGTTTTGACTACAATGATCACATAACAAAAGGAAATAAAGGGAACCCAAATTGGATTATCACTATTTGTAGATGATATGATACTGCTGATAGAAAACTATAAGGGCCCCACCAAAAAGTTATCAGAAGTAATGGATGAAAATAGTAAACTGACCAGTTGCAAAATCAACATAAAAAATCTACAGCATTTTTATACACAAACAATGAACAAAAGAATTATTCCATTCACAATCATTTCAAAAAGAATCTAATGACTTGTAATTAACCAAGGGAGTAAAGGATCTATCAAAAAGAACTACAAGGTATTTGTTAAAGGACTTAGGTAGTGATATAGGAGATGCAAAGAATTCCCATGTTCATGGATAGGAAGAATTAATATAATCAAAATGATTATGCTACCTAAAGTGGTATATAAATTTAATGTAATCCCCAATAAACTACCAGTAATATTCTTTAAAGAAATTGAACAAAACATATTGAAATCTACATGACCATAAAATGCTATAAAATGCAAAAGCAATCCTGAGAAAAAAGGAGAGAAATGGTGGTTAACATGTTATTGGCCTTTAAAGGTTACTGTATAGCAACAGTATTAAAAACAACATAGTAATAGACATAGGGATCAATGGAACAGAATGGAAAGCCCAGACATAAAAAGAATGAAGCTGGACCACTCTCTAACTCCATACATAAAAATAAATTCAAAATTATTCAAAGAGGGCCTCCCTGGTGGTGCAAGGGGTTAAGTCTCAGCACTAGGAAGCTATCGACAGTCACTGCAGCCCATGTCTGATCCCCAGCCAGGGAGCTTTCCACATGGTGCAGCAGACCTCTCCTGAGTCACCCACTGCTCCCTTCAGCAGCGCAGTTCAGTTAATCTGCCTGTTCTGTTCCCCACTCTGTCTCTGGTGAATCCTCTTACCATCCCCACACCCTGGCCTAAACCCCAGCTCTTGTACCACAAATAAAAAAAATCTTTAAAAATAAAATTTGGGCCTCCCTGGTGGCGCAATGGGTTAAGCACAGCACTATCAGGCTATCCAGAGCCACTGCAGCATGAGTTCGATCCCCGGCCAGGGAGAGTCCCACATGGCGCAGCAGACCTCCCCTGCCTCATCCGCTGCTCCCCTCAGCAGTGTACTTTGGTAGATTGGCCTGTTCTGCTCCCCGCTCTGTCTCTGGTGAGTCCTCTTAACACTCCACACCTCTGGCCTACACCCCAGGTTGTATGTATAAATAAAAAAATGTTTAAAAAAAATAAAATTGACACACAGACAGGAGACAGAAGGAAACGGAAGAAGGATGGAGAGCCAGAAGAGGCTCAAGGAGCATAGAGCCTTGTAAAGAAGCTGCCTGGACTGGACTGATTGAAAGAGATGTGGACGTCAGGATGGAGAGCAGGGGAAAACCATGTCTAATGCCATTTACCAGTGGAGAGAGTTTGTTTTTCTGCCAAGCAGCCAATAGATAGAAGATGATCAAATTTGGACCTCTGGATGAGGCTGACAAAACCAAGGACCTAAGAGAGTCCGATTTGGATGGCAGAAAGTGTGAAAAAGCTGACCATGGATGTGAGGCACCCAGGAGCAGAGGGGAAGGGTTGAGAACAGGGGTAGGGGCAGAGCACAAGGGACTATGGAGATGGAATAGGGTGCTTTGGTGATGGGAGAACTACAGTGACCACAACTGAAGGGGGAAATCATATTCTGTCCAAAATTTAACAATGATGTAAGAAAAAGTACTTCATTAAA
Organism: Scalopus aquaticus; assembly: GCA_004024925.1. Classification (NCBI taxonomy): domain Eukaryota; kingdom Metazoa; phylum Chordata; class Mammalia; order Eulipotyphla; family Talpidae; genus Scalopus; species Scalopus aquaticus. Next base: position 36,667 of record PVIJ01015290.1, read on the forward strand.
AAAAAAAGATACTTTGTATAAGTCCTTTATGTTTTTTGTTAGATTTATTCCCAGGTATTTTATTTTTTTGGTTTTGATTTTGAAGGGGATGGATTTCTTAATTTCTTCTTCTTCAGATTGGGTGTTTGCATAGAGGAATGCTACTGACTTTTGTGCGTTGATTTTGTATCCAGCTACTTTGCTGAACTGGTCTATTATTTTGAGTAGTTTTCCTATGGAGTTTTTAGGGTTTTGTATATATATTATCATATCATCTGCAAATAGAGACAGTTTAATTTCTTCCTTTCCTATTTGGATCCCTTGAATGTCTTTCTCTTGTCTAATTGCTCTGGCTAGGACTTCCAGTATTATATTGAAAAGTAATGGTGAGAGTGGACATC